>JAAAKG020141076.1:0-10189 GCA_010014905.2 Druon quercuslanigerum
CCCAATATTATTATAAAAATTGATAAATAATGAAATATTATGAAGTTATTTCATATACCTTTTGATCTAATATTTCCTCTGATTAACGATTTGTTTCACAAGTAAGAGTTTCACGCTTCTCCCGGTAGCCTTATCGAAAAAACGTTCCTATAAACAAAAATAAATTTAAATGAAAAACATGAGTAGAAGAAACAGATTATGATTTCTTTGGGAATTATTATTATTTTTTATTAAAGAAAAACGATAATTAAATAAACAAAAATCTTACACAGCCAGCAGGTCTGCTCATATCCCTCGGAGAAGAAAATTCTTGAATTAGGGCCTTAGCCAAGCACCATTTTGCCTCATCAGGAGGATATCTGTTGAATTTATTAAATTATACAGTTTCTGTTCCATTTAAAATCAGAACTGTTTTTAGCAAAAAGCAAAACTGCTTGAAAAGTAAATTCGTATAACAGAACTGAGCAGTAAAAATTCGGCCAAATATTACACTTAAAAAATTAATTTACGATTCCAGATCCTTTAGAATCTTTTCGTATGGAATTGAAAACTTCATTTCATGGACCCTCTGTAAAAATCCATGCATAGAAATAAAATTGAAGAAAAAAAAATTATTACCACTTGAATCATTTTCCTACAAAAATTGTAGAGCTTCAAACAATTTTAATTTTTAATTGTTTTAATTTAATTTGCTTAAGTTTTCAATAATTTATTTTAAACTGTGGTTATATTTGTTTTGAAAAAAAATTGATTCGATAATCAACTTGATGAAAATTTTTTATTTGAAAATTAACGAGTGGAAACGAAAACTGAAAAGTTTAAAACTAAAGATTTTTTTAATTAAACACTTTTCGTATTTTTTTTAGTTTTTCATAAATATATACATCTTAAAAACTTACCATTCAATATTTGAGTAACTTGAGCATCAATTGTGTAAGTTGTCTCTAATTCCGCGCATCACTGATCTACAGATAATGTAGCAATGAATTCCATATTGACACGAAGATCTGAAAGTAAAGTCACTTAATAATCAAACTTTAACAATAAAATATTTACAATAATAGTCAGCGTGATTTTTTCTTTAAAAATTACATGCATTGTTTAAAATTATATAGTAAATTATATAATCAAAAGTTTTTTTTCATTTCTATTTAACTCGGCGAGTTTTCACTGTAAAACAAATTTGATGTGCATTTAATATATTTTTTTTTAATTTCATATAAATTTGAAAAATGACTTCATGCAGTGTAGCAAATTTGCCAAGGATTTTATAAAATTGTTACGCTCAATGTAGAATTTTTCCAGGTAATGTTTGGATTTTCACAAGAATTTGTAAATTTACTTCTTTTAATGTGGGTAATTTTATTTACCACATTGAGAGAGGTTAATTTACATATAATTTGTAAAATTTTTTTTATTGAACGTAAGGCTTTTACAAAATCCTCGGTAAAGGCACTACGAAAAAGTATAGGAAATCTACATAAACAGTGTGTTCAAAGATTCGTTTCCAATTAGTAATTTCATTCATTGGTACAATTTCGAAGATTTAAAATTGATCCCAAAGAATTTCATATAATATAAATTGAACATTACCAGCTTTTACGCTCATCTGTTTCTCAACTTTAAATATAATAAAACATGCCATTAAAACAACAGAAATGCGGAAATGTATCAGCTGCGAACAGTTGTAGATTATTATTAGTAATCGTTTCAGTTAATTTTAAAAATGATAAAATTGAAACATTTATTTAATCATGAATTTTTAATTTTTAAAAAAATATTTTTAATGTTGGAAAATAAATAACCATTGATGAGAACACTCGCTTAGGGAGCGTAGATTTACGGCTAGTTCAAAATATTAAAGACGATGGCGCCACTTTCTAGACTCAATTTTAAACGATATTAGCTGCATCAAATCCTTCTTATCATTCGAGATATCAATTTTAACAATATTTATTCGTTCGCTGAAAATTTAACTGTTAATTTTTTTTTAATTTATCTTTTTAGTTGAAAAGTCAACAAGTTGTTTAAAAATTGAACTCTTATGATATAAGTTCGTCTTTTGGTTTAAAAATTTATCTCATTTTGTAGAAGTTTCATCCCTTTTTTCAGAAATGCAACTGTCAAAAATAAACATTTGTGTTGAAAATTTACATTTTCTAGTTAAAAATTCAACTATTTTGTAGAAAAATTGGATTTTCAAATGGAAAATTCAACAATTTGGTAAAAAATGCAAGTATTTTTTCAAAAGTTAAAATATTTTTTTCAAATTCATTTCTTAACTGAAAAATGAAATATTTTGTTGTCAACTAGTTGGTTGAAAATTTAAATCTTTTGTTAAAAATTCATCTTATTTTGCAGAAGTTGAGAATTTAGTTGAGAATTGAACTATTTTGTAGAAAATTTATATTTTCTTCTCGAAATTTCAACAATTTCTTAGAAAATTCAACTATTTGTTCAAAATATTAACTATTTAGTTAAAAATTTATTTTCTTAATTAAAAATTTATCATTGTAGTTGAAAAAAATTTCTTTATTTAAAAATTGATGTTATTTAATTTTTCTTTTCTTTTCTTGAAAAATATATATTTTTTTAAATGAAAATTAAAACATTACATTTTCGGGTTATATTTATCTTTCGTAGTTGATAAGTCAATTAGTTTGTTAAAAATTTAACTATTTTGTTTAAAAATTATTCTCTTTGGTTTGAAAATTCATCCCATTTTGTAGAAAATTCGCATTTTTAACTGGAAAATTCAACAATTTGGTAAAGAATTCAACGATTTATTTGAAAGTTAGACTATTTTGTTCAAAACACATTTTTTTCAGTTGAAGATTCATAATTTTAGTCCATTCTCCTTTGTTCGGTTGGAAACTGAAATACTTTGTTAATTTTTTTTTTTGTGATAAATTAATTTTGTTAACAGAAAATTGATCTGTTAAATTTTTTTTGAGATTGATCTTTCTTAGTTGAAAATTGAATTAGTTGGATAAAACTTCACTTTTTTTAAAACATTTGTGATTTTGGTAGAAAATTAATGCTCATGGTTAAAAATTAAAAGTTTTTTGCTGAAAATTAATTAATCAAATTGTTTAAAAATTTTCATGTTTATTGAAAATTCGGTTTTTTTATGAGAAAATTTAACTACTGACTAAAAACGTATTTATTTTTATGATTGAAAATGCAACAATTTAGATAAAAAATTATTTATTTTATTAAACATTTGTGGTTTTGGCAAAAAAATAATCCTTCTGGGTAAAAATTAAAATTTTTTATAAACAAATTAATTTTTTGGTTAAAAACTGAACTATTTGTTTATAAAATTATCTTTTTTTTTTTTTGAAATTTCGTACTTTTTATGAGAAAATTAATCTTTTAAATTGAAAATTAAATCACTTGGCTAAAAATATTCAAATTTGATAAGAAATTCTTCGTTTTAAATATGAAATGAATTTTTATGGTTGAAAATTTAACTATTTTGTTTAAAATGTATTAATTTTGTTAAGAATTCGTCTATTTCAGCTTAAATTAATTCTCTTGGTTCAAGATTTATAATTTTAGTTGAAAATTCATCTTTTTAGTAGAAAATTTGTTTTCGGATTCAAAATTAATTATTTTAACTGAGAATTTATATCTATTTCGTTAAAAATTCGTCTTTTTTGGTTGAAAATTTATCTTGTTTTTTGAAAATTGAACTATTCAGATAAAAATTAATTCATTTTATTAAACATTTGTGCTTTAAAATTCAATTATTTGTTTACAAATTTATGTATTTTGTTTAAATTTCGTACTTATTTTGAGAAAATTTATCTTTTTAGTTCAGAATTCTACTTCTTGGTTAAAATTTTATTCGTTGAAAATTTTGATGTTTAGGTAAAAATTAAATCTTTTAAATTGAAAATTAAACTACTTAGTTGAAAATTTTTTAATTTTATTAGGAATTCTTCCTTTTAAATAAAAACTTAATTTTCTTCGTTAAAAATTTAAGTATTTGGTTTAAAATGTATTAATTTAGTTAAGAATTCGTCTATTTCAGTAGAAAATCAGTACTCTTGGTTCAAGATTTATCACTTTAGTTGTAAATTCATCTTTTTATTTTAAAATTTAAGAATTTTGTTAACAATTCGGTTTCTGGTTAAAAGTTAATTTTCTTAACTAAGAATTTATAACTACTTCGTTAAAAATTCGTCTTTTTTCATTTGAAAATTTATCTCATTTTGTATAAGCTTTTTCTCTATTTGTTGGAAATTCAAAGTTGAAAAATTAACATTTTTCTTGAAAATTCACATTTTCTAGTTAACAATTTAACTATTTTGTAGAAAATTTGCATTTTGGCTGGAAAATTCAACAATGTGGTAAAAAGTGCAAGTATTTTTTCAAAAGTTAAAACCATTTCGTTAAAAATTCGCCTTTTTTGGTAGAAAATTTATATTGTTTGTTGAAAATTCAACTAGTTAAAGAAAAATTAATTTATTTTATTAAACATTTGTGGTTTTGATAGAAAATTAATCCTTTTGGTTAAAAAATTAAATTTTTTGGGAGAAAATTAATTTTCTTTTTTTGAAAATTCAACTATTTGTTTAAAAATTTATGTATTTTGTTGAAATTTCGTACTTCTTATGAGAAAATTAATCTTCTTAGTTCAGAATTCAACGCCTTGGTTAAAAATGTATGTATTTGGTTTAAAATTCGGATGTTTTTTTAGAAAGTAAATCTTTTAATTTCAAAATTAAACTACTTAGCTGAAAAATTTCAAATTTGATTAGAAGTTCTTCGTTTTAAATACAAAATTAATTTTCATGGTTGAAAATTTAACTATTTACCATTTGCAAAATTTATGTAATTGGTTCAAAATTTATATTTTCAGGTATAAAATTAATCTTCTTTTTTAAAAATTTAATTGTTTGGTTACAAAATTTTTATCAGGTTGAAAATTCGTCAAGAATTAATTATTATATTTTGAAATTCATCGCTTTGATTAAAAATGGAACTACTTTGTTCAAAATTCGATTTTTTGGTCGACAACTTTTTTTTACTGGAAATGCATAATTCTTTGGTTGAAAATTAGTATTTTTTGGTTAAAAAAATAATCTTCTTATTTGAGAATTTCACTATTTGGCTAAAAATATATGCATTAGTCTAAGAAATCTACTTTTTTACTGTGAAATAATTTTTTTTACTTGAAAATTTACGATTTTAGTCAAAAATTCAACTAATTCGTTAAAGATTTATGTAATTTAATTCATTTTTTTAGTAGAAAATTAATTTTCTTGATTGGTTAAAAATGGATTCTTTTGTCGAAATTTCATATTTTTGGGTTCAAAATTCAACCGTTTTGTCAGAAAGTCGTTTTTTTTTGCTTAAAAAAGCCAAATTTAATAAGAAAATTAAAATTTTCTGCACAATTTGTTTTTTATTGAAAATTAGTTTTTTAAAAATTAAAATTGAACTATTTATATTTTTCTTAAAGTTTGATCTTTTTTAGATCAAAAGCTCAACTATTTGGTTTTAAGCTCGATTTTAAAATGAAAATTTAACAATTCTATTTTTGGTTAAAAATTCACATATTTTGTTAAAAAATTAACTATTTAATAAGAAATTATTCTGTTTAGTTAAAAATGCAATATTTTTACTTGATGAGATGTTAGGAATTGAAATCGTTTCAAATTGATAATTTTATATTTTTTGTTCGCATTTCGGTTCGAAAATTCAAAAATTTGTTTCAATTTATTATTATAAAAATTATCTTTAATAATATAACGTCTGCGATTCGATTAGTTATTAATGTTAATATTCCTGTATCATAAGCTAGGAATATATATTTAGATAGATAAAAAAAAGTTAAAAAATAAAAAAATTATTAAAAAAATTAAATTAAAAAAATTGAAATTAAAAAATTAAATAAATTTTATGAATATTGTAAAGTTTTACGAAAATAAAATACATTTTTTAAGGTTCCTTGAAAAAATTAAAATAATATTTTATTTTGAAAAATTAAATTAAATTTTTAAATTAAATTTTGCAGAAAAGATATAAATAATTCTGAGAAATTCGAATGTTTTAAAGTTTTGTCAAGATATAAAAAAATAACTGTTCTTATATTCTTGTAAAAATTTGAAATAATTTTTTATTTTCAAAAATGAACTATAAAAAAAATTAAAACAGGTTTTAAACCTATTAAACGATTTCATAAAATTTTAAAAAAGAGTTTAGAAGATTTTGAAGCAAATTGTTTCAGTTGAAAGAGTTAAAAAAATTTTTTTTTAATTTAAAAATTGAGTAAATCCAAGAAATATTTAGAGGAATTGAAGAGATTCCAAAATTAATTTTAAACTTTAAAAGATTTTTAGAAATGTAGATTTTTAAAAATATCAAAACTAAACTTTAGGAACTTTAAAATAATAAATAAACTTTTCAAGAAAATATAAAAATTGTCTTAAAATTTCTGAGAACGTTTAGAAGATTATAAGGTAATTTTTAATAATTTTAAATGGTATTTGAAAATTTTGAACAAAAATTCGATTTAGTAAAAAATATTTTTAGGAATTTAAGACGTTTTAAATAGATTATAAACATTTTAAAACTGGGAAACATTTTCAAAAATTTAACAAATATTTTTGGATTCCTTCCCATTTTCTAAAAGTCATAAGCATCTTTTAAAAAGATTTAAACTTTCATAATATTTGGTGAAATCCTATAAAATAAAAAAATGAATAATAATATTAATTTAAACAAAAAGGCTCCTTGTGAGTACTTTAAGGGAAATTTACACTTAATATAAACAATATAGACAATTTGAAAAATATTTTTAATATCTCTTTTATTTAGACAAATATATTCACAAAAAAGAAATAGATTATTCACAAAAAGATCCTCTTTATTATTTATTTAATATTTGTTCATAACTAGAAAGGCAAAGGAAAAGTGAAATATTTTATTTTAAAAACTGCATCTATCTAGTATTACTATGGGAGAAAATAGATATAAAAAATAATAATTTGTTAAAACAATGATGCTTGTTATATTTTATTAATTTTTACCTTTTCTTTACAAAAAGTTTATTATTTGAAGATTTCAGAAAAACAGCAACTTTCAATTAATTTTATATGCTGTGCACAATATCTAGAATAGCACTTCTTAGCCTAGGCCATAAAATGTTTGCTTAATGTACAACGTGATATAAAATATAACCATATAAATATGATATATAAACATATAACGTATTAACGTATAAAATATAAAAAATAGAAACTGAGAGTGTGGTCTGATTGGCTGATGGACATTTACATCTATACTAGATTGGATTGGAATGATTAGGATTGGATTGGAAGGAATTAAATTGACTGTATTGGAATTCATTGGGTTGGGTTGATTTGAATTGTTTTGAATTGAATTGGAATGAACTGGATTGGATTAAATTGGATTGAAATAATTGGATTAAAATAAATTGGATTGGAATGAATTGGATTATAATAAATTGGATTGGAATGAATTGGAATGGATTGGAATGGATTGGAGTGTATTAGATTGCAATTAATTGGATTGGCTTGGATTTGAATAAATTGTATTGGATTGAAATGAATCCAATTGGAGAGGATTAAATTGGAGTAGTTTGGATTGGAATAAATTTGATTAGGTTGAATTGAATTAGAATTAATTCGATTGGAAATTATTAAATTGAACTAGATTATATTGTAATGAATTGGTTTATATCGGAAATAATTGGATTGGGTTGAATTGGGTTGAATTGGATTGGAATGAATTGGAGTGAATTAGATTAGAGTTAATTTGATTAGATTGGATTACAATGAATTGCATGGATTGAATTCGGTTGAATTGGAATAAAGTGGATTGGATTCGATTGCAATGAAGCACATTCAATTGGATTGGAATGAATTAAGATCAATTAAATTGTAATGAGTTGCATTCAAGTGGATTGTATCGGGATGAATTTGATTGGGTTGATTTGGATTAAAATTAATTGGATTGGAATGTATTGTATTGGATTAGATTGCATTCGATTCGAATGAATTTAATTGGCTTGGTTTTGAAAAAATTGGATTGTATTGGAATGAATTGTATTGAGTAGGATTGGACTGAATTTTATTCGAATCGAGTGAATTACATATAATTTGATTGAAACGAATTGGAATGGAGAAGATTAGATTTGAATGAATTTAATTTGATTATAATGAATTAGAATAAAATTAATGGGGTCGGATTGGATTGCATTAAATGGGAATGAATGATTGAGTTGGATTAAAATGAATTGGATTAGTCCGGAATGAATTGTGTTGGAGTGGATTAGACTGAATTTTATTGAAATAAATTTGAAGGGATTTTAATGAATTGTATTAGAGTTGATTAGAGTAGATTAAGTTGGATTGGATTTGACTGGAATATAATGAATTAGATTGGGTTAGATTTGATTGAATTGAAATGATTTATATTTGATTCGAAGGAATTAAATTGACTGTTTTGGAATGCATTGAATTAAATTGAATTGGATTGTTTTGCATTGAATTGGAATTAACTGGATTGGGTAAATTGGATTAGAATTAATTGCATGGATTAAAGTGTGTTAGATTGCAATGAATTGGATTGGCTTGGATTGGAATAAATTGTATTGTATTGGAATGAATCTAATTGAAGGGGACTAAATTGAAGTAGCTTAAATTATATTGGATTGGTATGAATTTGATTGAGTTGGATTAAATTGGAATTAATTAAATTAAAGTTGATTGGATTCGGAGAATTGGTTTGTATCGGAATGCATTGGATTGGGTTGATTTGGATAAAAATTAATTGTATTTGCATAGGTAAGATTAAAGTGCATTGAATTAAACTTGAATGGAGTGGATTGAATAGGAATATATTGGATTAGATTGTATTGGATTAAAAAAAATTGTATTGTATTAGATTGCATTGAATTGGAATGGTTTGGATTGGAGTCTATTGGATTGAATTGGAATGGAGTGGGTTAAATATGAGTAGATTGGATTAGATTGGATTGAAATTAATTGTTTTGGATTGTATTGTATTAAATTAGATTGCATTTGATTGGAATGAATTTAATTATCTTGGTTTCAAATGAATTGGATTGTATTGGAATTAATGGGATTGCACTGGAATGAATTATCTTGGAGTGGATTGGATCGGAGTGATTTGGACTGAATTGGAATGAATTGGATTGGGTTGTATTGGAATGAATTGGATTGGGTTGTATTGGAATGAATTATATTGGATCAGAACTAATTGTATTAGAGTGGATTAGATTAAATTTAATTGGAATGAATAGTATTGGGTACGATTAAACTGAATTTTATTCAAATCGAGTGAATTGCATTTAATTTGATTGAAATGAATTGGAATGAAGAAGATTGGATTGGATTAAAATTATTTCAATTTTATTATAATGAATTACTATGAAATTAATGGGATTGGATTAGAGTGGATTTCATTGAAATGAATTGGCTTGAGTTGGATTGGAATGAATTGGATTAGATCAGAATTAATTGTATTGGATTAAATTGCATTTAATTGTAATGGATTGGAGCCTATTAGAATGAATTGGAATGGAGTGGGTTAAATATAAGTAGATTGGATTAGATTGGAGTGAAATTAATTGTTTTGGATTGTATTGTATTAGATTAGATTGCATTTGATTGAAATGAATTGGATTATATTGAAATTAATCGGATTGTACTCGAATGATTGGGGTGTATTGGAATAAATGGGATTGGATCGGAATGAATTGGATTGGGTTGGTTGGGATTAAAATTAATTGTATTTGAATAGTTTGGATTGTTTTGTATTGAAGTGAATTGAAATGGAATGGGTTGAATAGGAATATATTGGATTAGACTGGATTGGATTGAAGTTAATTTTACTGGATTAGATTGCATTGAATTGAAATGGATTGGATTGGAGTCTATTGGATTGAATTGGAATGGAGTGGATTAAATATGAGTAGATTGGATTGAAATTAATTGTATTGGATTGTATTTTATTGTATTGGAATTAATGGGATTGTACTGGAATGTGTTGTATCAGAGTAAGTTGGATCTGTTCAGAGTGGTTTGGAGTGGATTAGATTGGATTGAATGGGAATAAATTGGATTGGATTGTATCGGAATGAATTGGATTGGGTTGGTTGGGATTAAAATTAATTGTATTTGAATAGTTTGGA
>JAAAKG020141077.1:0-11950 GCA_010014905.2 Druon quercuslanigerum
AGCCCTAAATGAGCCCTAAATTATGAAAAAGGTTTCATCTTGATACCTCAATAGTGTTGTGCCAGCTTAACATACCTATAGAATTTAATACACATGTGTATTATATTTCAGATGTGTATTTGAACTTTCAAATTTGGTGGTATCTCAAGTTTAATACGCGTATCTGAAAAAAACATCCAATACATGCGTAATAAACTTAATACAGCAATTTCTAACACTGTAACGAAGCTTAAATAATAAAGAAAAAAGGTAAAAATGCCAATTGCTAAATAATAATTAATTGCAATCAGACATTTGTTCCTTACTATTGGAGAAAGATTTCTGCAAATTGTTAGATCGATTCATTGAAAATTGGCGGAAATATCCATTTTGTAAGAAAACACTCGAGTCTGTCACATTAAAAAGCCTGTTCTTTCCCCCAGGTAATATAAAATTACTGCTTCATATTTTTGGAAATATCTTCGTTTTGAGTGGATTAGCAAATAACTGAAAATATGAAAATTTTTGCATTGCAAGTTGTTTATTACTCAATTTATAAAACACATTTTAGCGACTGTTTACCATAATTTCTTAACATTTATGATACATTTATTTAGACATTTTAATACAGGAACATTAAAATTAGATACTTTCTTTATTATTTCCAAATCCTTTTACACAATATCACAAATATATACACTTTTTCTTTTCCACATTATTATTCATCAGGGATTTAATATTTTGTAAAATCGATATAAAATATGTGGGGAAAAGGCTTTAAACCCTTAAATAATGTTTTAACACATTTTTTTAGTTTATACTCGTGATAAAATACGTCTAACAAAATTACTTTTTTAAATAGACACTTTTTGCTTTTAGAATAGAGGTAGAAACCCAAGGATTTTTCTGAAATTTTTTACATATTTTTAACTTTTCAGTTACAGCGCGGAAATACTTCATTACAGTTTAACAAAAAGTAATTGTTTAAAAAATTATTATTATTTAGAGCAATATATTCTTATAATAATACTACAAAGCTGCAGTTTTTTAAACTTTCAAACTTCTCTCACCTTTTTTTTAAAAGTAAGGTAATAAATTTTGTTTTCAAATATAACATGAAGTTTATTGCAGACCATGAAATAAAAATTTTTAACAGTACCCATTTTATTATGAGCTCCTCCCACCGCCACAGTGTTATTCACTAGAGGAAAAAAAATGTCTTCGAAGATACGCAAATATAAAAATCAAACAGGCCTCAACAAAATAATTTACTGCTACGCATTGCAAAATGGATCTATTAATAATTATGTAATTATATCGTTTTTTTCACAATAGTAAAATTTACAAAAATATAAAGCATTGATTTTATATAAATTGGTGAACAGATCTGGGTTTTTTAATGTTTAATTTTTGAAAAAACCGGAAACTTTATAGCAGAGTGTACAGGCGAGAGTCTCAACGTTGAGCAGCACTTGAATCTGCTAACGATGCAATCGTAGACGGCGTCGCTTGTTTTCTGACAAAATGGATATTTCCGCCAATTTTCAATGAATTAATCTAAAAATTTTCTAGAAATCTTCCTGCAATAGTGAGTAACAAATGTCTGATTGGAAGTTGTTACCTCAATATTTTTCTCCGCTGAAGCTAGAAAAACATCCTTACCCTCCGGTCTCCATTCGCAATTAATTATTATTAAACAATTGAAATTTTTAAATTTTTTCTTTATCATATAGGCTTCGCTAGAATATAGTGCCTATGTATCCAAAGTGTTATACTGTTCCAATAACATTTGTCTGAGTGGAGACGATTTATGTTTTAAAATATAATTTAATTTGGCGACATTTTGTCATCGGTTTTTCAATTTTTTTGTTAAAGATAGACAGCGAAAAGAAAAACTTTATATAAAAAAAATTCCTCGACATTATTTCATTTAATTTTTTGAAAATTAAAATTTGGATACCGTAAGACGTTTCGACAATATGTTTAAGCGTTTTTGAGCGCTCGTCCTCTTATTGTATCCAGACCCTTAATTTATGAATGAGCGTCATGCATGTGCCCCCCCCCCCCCCCCTCTCGGATCCGATTGGAATTTTTACGATAAGTTGACATTGATGCATGTAAAAATTTTCAAAAAGATTACATCTAAGAAATAATTTTTATGTCAGTTATGGGGGTTAGAAGAAAAATCGAAAAATTGTTATTTCTTGAGAACGGCTGGACCAGTTTCGATCGCCATGAAATATGTTATGGGTCTCAATACTAAATTTTTAGAAGAAACTTATGAAATAATTTTAGTGCACAGAACCATTAAATTATTTTTTTTTTCATGCTTTTGGGAACTTTTTTTATGGGGTGTGCTTGGTGTACCGCCACCATTTTTCACGCAAGTTTGAGCGCGCCTATAAGGCGCGCGACTGTTGGTGCTCGCGCTTTATTTATTTTTTAAATTTTAAACTAAAGTTTCTTCTACGTTACCCTAAAAATGCATATAATTTTAATAAAGTTATATTATTGCAATTAATGCTATGAGTTGGTACTGAAACCAAAGTACTTTCATTGTCTTATTTTCATAAGTAAAAAAAGTGCGCATACTATTAGGAAGAAATTGTTATATAACGTTTTATTATTGCAACTTGTGTCGTTTTCTATGAATTTAATTTTTTTTATTTTCAATGTTACTTTTTTGCGATTAAAACTAAAGATATTTGCGTTCTATGGTAAGATAGTGGGTAGATACAATATAGGCAAATATTTTTGTAAAATAAAACTTTATTGTGGGTTATATCCTCTTTCCAAGAAGTTAATTTTTTATTTTTACTATAGTTTGATAAAAAGGGTTTATAAATAAATTTGTATGTATTTATTTGTCAAACAACTGTTATATTTTCATTTCTTTCGTCCCTTGTGTCGTTTCTCCAAAAATTAAATTTTTTTATTTTTCACCTTATGTTTTACAAATGAAATAAAATGTACTCGTCCTATCAAAAATTAGTAATAACAAATTTTCAGATTCTTTATTTTCTTTCGTACCTTGTGTCGTTTTTAAAAATATTTAATTTTTTTTATTCGTATCTAATTTTTTCGATTGAAACAAAAAAACGCGTCCTAAAAAAAACTTATCAATGGCTAATTTAGACGGGTTTTTACTTTTTTGTGCATCAGAAACTTGTTTTATTAATTTATATCATATCTTTTGTCGTTTGTCTAAAAAATTAATTTTTTCATTTTCAATTTTGTTCTTTTTAAGAAAAAAAAAACAAAAACTACGAATCGTATTTAAAAATAATTAATATCAAAATTTGTAGCTATTTTTGGAATGAACAACTTTTGTCCTATTCTTCTTTTCGTAGCTTGTGTAGTTTGTCAAAAATCTAAATTTTAATTTTTAATTTTGTTTTTTTTTGTACGTATAACAAAAAAACTACGTATCTTATAAAAAATTAATTCATAACATATTTGTATATCTGTTTTGGGTGCACAATTTTTATCTATACATTTTTTTCGTATCTTGCATCGTTTGACCGCGAGATGGTATGTTTGATTTTTTATTATGTTTGTGCAATCAAAATTGTTATTTTCTATAAAAATTAAACAAGTTGTCATGATATTTTTTTCGTTCATTTTTCAGAATTTTGTAAATGCAATACCTACGGTAATTTTTATTATCAAAAATGCCATCAGGATAAATTGTTTATCTTTTTTAGTAATAATCATAACTGTACATAGCATTTTTAAATCGTAAAAAAGTGTTCTCAACGACGTTAAAAATAAAAATAGCTAATCAATTAACGAAAATTCCGAAGGTCTTTAAAGAAATTGTACATGGACAGAGGTTAAAATTTAAATTAATGATTTGATATTTTAGTTTTTCAAAAAGAAAACGAAAAATTGAATTTTAAAATTCATTTGAAAGCATGATATTTCAGCCACGGACAGGGGCCAAAATCTAAATTAAACAATCAGCAATTTCCAATTTAAAGAAAAAATGAATATTGTTTTAGTGAGTTCATTAGTGAACTAACAAAGGATTTCTAACTTATCCTCAGTAATTTTAACAACTGTCAACAATTTTAAGAAATCTTTTTATATCTTAATAATTTTCATTAAAAAACAATGCATTTAAAAGCATTATTAAAATAATTTTCTCTGTGTATTGTAAAGAATTTAGATAAATCAAAATGTATAATGTAGGACTCATTCACATTACCTTCCTGATGAGTCCAGTGAGTCAATCCAGGACGAAACATAAAACATCTAATTTTAATTTTTAATTTATAAAATTATAGAAATGTTGAAAATGCAACTTTTGGCAATTTATATTAAGTTATCCTATTTACCTTTAAAATTACCAACAATTAACATAGTACATTTTCATACAACTTATGGTTTTACCATAAATTACTAAAAAATTCTATAAATTTTCGGAAATATATAAACATTTTAAATTGAATTTTTGACGATTTAAGTTATGTTGCTACAAAATACATGTTATATTATCATAAATTACGAAGAAATTAAATGAATTTTTGGCAAATTTATAAAACTGCTCAAAATTGAAGTTATGGTAATTTATGGAAAGTTATCATATCAACCTGTAAAATTACAATAAATGATCGAAAATATACCTACATTTCTCGAAATGTAAAGACATTTTTACATTTAATTTTGGGAAATTTATGGTAATATACCATAATTTACCTGTAATATCATCATAAAAATGTTTCAAATTGAATTTTTGGTAATTTATAAAAGTTGAAATAAAAAGACTCATTCACTACCAAATAGACGAATTTTTATTAAGATTCTTGAATGCACAACAAAAAAGTTTAAGTTCAACTAATAAAGATGAATATTAAGCAAAAAGATTAAGTTACTTCTAACTTGAATAGAGGAAACTGATGCGAAAAAGTTTTCGAGAAATCATTCAATGGAAATTCTACTTTCAATTACAATGTCAATTTATTTTGGTGCGAAAACTGAAATATAATAATATATTAATATAAGAATATAATAATATAAATATAAATATAATAACCACATGTCATTTCTAATGCCCATGAACCCATTTTCAGTATCTTCTTTGCTTATAACAAATTCGTTAGATTTTTAAACAGTTGCTGTATGTCATGAAACAACCTTGTTTGGATAGTTTTTTTTTATTAATATTAGGCATTTTGGACTAAATCCAAGTATAAATGATCTATAAACAAACATTTTAAAGCAAGACCCCAGTTGTTTCTCCTCTTTTTTCGACCGTCTATATGAATTCAAAAATATTAGAAAGTTTCCTTAAAATTCTTTTTCTTCGGTCTTACGGTCCAATTTAAGCAAAAGAAAAAAAAACGATTGTAGTTCTTAAAAAATCGTTATATTTTCAACGTTTCGGCTCTCATTGCGGACCTTCATCAGGAAAAAATTCCTTCTCTAAAATACAAACTGTTTTTATTATTTGATATAATCAATTAAAAAAAACCATAATAACAAATTTGAAACATAAAACCCTATTTTGTTGTTACCGGTCATTGAAGTACGTAGTCTAAAAACATTGCATTTAGTTGTCATAAAAAGTCATTATTTTTTTGGGGACCTCTATAAGAGAGGCACCAAAAACAAAAGCAATTACATTTTGATATAGCGAATTAAAACTTCATAAATATCAAGAAGAAACAAAACAAGCCAACTGAACAGGAAATTAATATTGAACCTAATGCTATCAGATAATAATAAATAGACGATAAAAAAAATTTAAAAAAATAAATAAATAAAAAAAAATTGTAAATTAAGTTTGGCCAATAGAAATAAAAAACGCTTAGATTGATAACACTTGGAAACATCGTACAGTTACGTTTTAAGTAACTATCACAACTTACATAATAAGAAAAGACATAGGTGTCCGGTTTAACAGCAATGATTCAATTTTAATTTTCTTTGGATTTAAAATATTAATATTCCTAATTTCGACCAATTAGAAGAGAATATAATATTCATAAATAATATTTTTTCAGAATTTACCTTAATAATGTTAAGAACTTTAAAAAATTACTGCCTTATTCTCTATAAGTCTTTTTACTATGCATTAAAAAATTTAATGATTAAACTGTCACAAACACACACACACACACACACACACAAACACACACATACACACACACACACACATATATATATATATATCCTAAAATTGACAGAGAATTTGGAGGTCTTATAGTGGACTTGACAATATGAGTATGAGAATTCGATTAGGTCTTAAATAGGGCTAAAGTAGGTCAAAAGGGGTTCAAAAGAGGATATGTTAGGGCCCAAGTAGGTTATTTTTGGAATTAGGTAGGGCTTAAATAGGGGTAAATTTAGTCTCGGGAAGCCATTTTTATCTTCTATAGAAGAACAAAATTTCATCATATTCAGGTATATCGATAAATGAAGTTTATGTAATTTGAAAATCCCTATAGTTTCAAGACACATAAATAAAAAAAGAATAACTTAAAAATTAATTTAATATTATCTATTTAGAGCTAGGTATCCTCGTAAAAATGACGCTTTTCTTCAAATTGCTTTAAAAGTTTAAGCGAATAATTTTTTTGTTTTTAAAATTTAGGAATTTATAAAGTAAGTTTTAGAGAATACAATTCTAATGCAGCAGAGGTTGAATTTAGTTAAAAATTCAACTTTTTGTTTAAGAATTCTTGAGTTTTGTTAAAAAATTTACGACAAAAATTCTTGAAATTAATTAAAAATTCGTCTTCTTAATGGTAAATTAATTTTTTTGTTTAAAAATTCGAGTTAGGAAATCTTGAATTGTATTAAAAATTCGACTTCTTGGTAGTAGATTACTTTTTTGTTGTTGAAAAATTCATCTGTTTTAGTTGAAAATTTAACTTTTTCTTTCACAATTCTCGAATTTTGTTAAAAATTGGTCTTTTTGGTAGTAAATTAATCTTTTAGTTTAAAAATTCATCGTTTTTAGTTAAAAATTTAACTTTTTTCAGAATTCTGGAATTTTGTTGAAAATTTGTACTTTTGACAGTAAATTAATCTTTTTGTTTAAGAATTGATCTGTTTTAGTTGAAAATTAAATTTTTTGTTTTAGAATTCTAGAATTTCGGTCAAAATTTGTCCTTTTAGTAGTGCATTAATCTTTTTCTTTAAAAAATAATCTATTTTAGTTGAAAATTCAGCTTTTTGTTTCAGAATTTTTTAATTTTGTTAAAAATTTGTCCTTTTGGTAGTAAATTAATCTTTTTTAGTTTGAAAATTCAACTTTTTGTTTTAGAATTATATAACATAAAAATAATTTTTGTTTAAAAATTTTTCTTTTTTTCTGTTCAAAATTAAACTTTTGGGTTGTAAAAGTCATGCATTTTCTTAAAAATTTGTCTTTTTGGCAGTAAATTATTCCATTTTTTAAATTCAACTTTTTTAGTTGTTGATTTCACTTTTTCGATGAGAATTCTGGAACTTTAATAAAAATTCGTCTTCTTGGCAGTGAATTAATCTTTTTGTTTAAAAATTCTTTTTTAGTTGAAAATTTAACTTTTTGTTGAGAAATCTTGAATTGCATTAAAAATTCGTCTTTTTGGTAGAAAATTAATCTTTTTATTTAAAAATTGTTTTTTTATGTTTTAAAATTTTAAGTTTTTGTTTCATAATTCTTGAATTTTATTAAAAATTCCCCTTTTGTTACTAAAATAATCTTTGTGTTTAAAAATTCTTCTTTTTTTGTTCAAAATTAAACTTTTTGGTTAAAAAAGCCATGAATTTTCTTAAAAATTTGTCTTTTTGGCAGTAAATTATTCCTTTTTTTTAAATTCAATTTTTTAAGGGTTGATTTATCTTTTTCGATGAGAATTCTTGAACTTTTTTAAAAATTCGTCTGTTGGTAGTAAATTAATCTTTTTATCTAAAATTCTTCTTTTATACTTCAAAATTTAACTTTTTGGTTGAGAAATCTTCAATTGTATTAAAAATTTGTCTTTTTGTTAGTAAATTATTTTTTCTGTTTCAAATATCATCTATTTTAGTTGAAAATTCAATTTTTTGGTTCAGAATTTTTAAATTTTGTTAAAAATTTGTCTTTTTGGTTAATAAATTAATTTTTTTGTTTAAAATTCTTCTTTTTTACTTCATAATTTAACTTTATGGTTGAAAAATCAAGAATTTTCTAAAAAAATAGGTTTTTTTTAGTAATGTTATCTTGTTTTTAAATTCAACTTTTTTGGTAGTAGATTGAACTTTTCCTATGAGAATTATTGAACGTTATTAAAAATTCGTCTTTTTGGCAGAAAATTAATCTTTTTGTTTAAAAATTCATATTTTTTAGTTAAAAATTAATTTTTTTTGTTTTAGAATTCTTAAATTTGGTTAATAATTTGTACTTTTGATTGTAAATAAGTCTTTTTGTTTGAAAATTCATCTTTCTGTTTCATCTTTTTTAAGATTAAAGAAAAAAAATTTTTTGTTTAAAGCTCATCTAATTCAGTTTTTTAAAATTTATTTTATTTTATTTTATTTTTATTTAATTTAAGGTTTAATTGATCTTTTGATGAAAATGCAACTTATTGGTTAAAAATAATTATTCTTTGCTTGAGTATTCAACTATTTTATTATAAAGATTTGGGTCGATCACTTTCTTAAGAAATCATTTTTTTCTGTTCAAAATTTATATTTTCAATTAAAAATTTATCTTTTTGGTTAAGAGTCGAATTTATTGTTTGTTTGGAGGCTTATATCTGGTTGATAATTTATCTGTTTAATGGAAAAGCTTTTTTCCTGGTTTCAAATTATTTTTTTACTGTAAATGTAACTTATGCATTTTTTAAGCTTGATATTTTTTAGTTGAAAATTCTTCTTTTTCGGGAAAAAATAATTCTTTTGGTTTGAAATTTCATTTATCTCGGTTAAGAATACATTAGTAAAAATACATTTTGAATTTTGTTAAAAAATTTTCTTTTTGGTAGTAAATTAATATTTGTTTTTAAAAATTCTCCTTTTTTAGTTCAAAATTCAACTCTCGGTTAAGAAATCTTGAATTGTATTAAAAATTTGTCTTTTTGGTAGTAAATTAATCTTTTTGTTCAAAATTCTTCTTTTTTACTTCAAAATTTAACTTTTTGGTTGAAAAATCATGCATTTTATAAATAAATAAGTTTTTTTGGTAGTAAATTATTCTTGATTTCAAATTCAACTTTTTTAGTTGTAGATTTAACGTTTTATATGAGAATTATTTAACTTTATTAAAAATTAGTCTTTTTGGCAGTAAATTAATCTTTTTGTTTAAAAATTCATCTTTCTTAGTTGCAAATTTATTTTTTGTTTCAGAATTCTTGAATTTCGTTAAAAATGTGTACTTTTGATTGTAAATTAATCTTTTTGTTTAAAAATTCAGCTTTTTGTTTCATCTTTTTTAAAGAATTAAGAAAAATTCATCTTTTGGATCACTTTCTTAAGAAATCATTTTTTCTGTTAAAGATTTATATTTTTAAATAACAATTCATCTTTTGGGTTAAAAGTATAACTATTTTGTTAAAATTAAAAATTTTTCAAATGAAAATTCAACTACTTGGGTGAAAATTAAACTACATTGTTAAAAATGTATTGTTTGATTCGAGGCTTATATCTGGTTGATAATTTAACTGTTTAACGGAAAAGCTTTTTTCTGGTTTAAAATTAATTTTTTAAGTTTAAATGTAACTTATTTATTTTTTAAGGTCGATATTTTTTAGTTGAATATTATTCTTTTTCTGTAAAAAAATAATTCTCTAGTTTTGGATTTTTATTTATTTCGAGTAAAAATAGATCAGTTTCATTGTAAAAGTAATTTTTGCTAAAAAGATATATTTTTTGTGTGAAAATTACATTTTGTTCGAGAAAATTTGTCTTTTGGATTAAAGGTTCAACAATTTCGATAAACTTTTATGTTTTTCTTACGTGAAAACCGTTATTTGTTAAAAATTCGTTTTTTTTTATTAAAAATTCTTCTTTTTGCTATAAATTTCATCCTTTTTATTGAAATATAAACTATGATTCTTTTTCAGTTGTGAACTAATCTTTTTATTATGTAAAATTAAACTATTAGATTAAAAATGTATTACTTTCTTCAAAGATCAAGTATTTTGTAAAAAAGCCTTCTTTTTTGGTAGAAAATAAATTTTTTTAAATCAAACAATAAATAGCACAATTTTAAAAAAGTTTTATAATCCGTTACGTAATTCAACTTAGGCCTTAGGTCTTTTTGGTAGTAAATTATTCTCTTTGTTTAAAAATTCATCTTTTTCGATGAGAATTCTTAAACTTTATTAACAATTCGTCTTTTGGTAGTAAATTATTCTTTTTGTTTAAAAATTTTTCTTTTTCAGTTGAAAATTCAACTTTTTGTTGCAGAATTCTTGAATTTTGTAAAAAGTATGTCCTTTTGTTAGTTAATTAATCTTTTTTTTTTTAATTCAACTTTTTTAGTTGTTGATTTATCTTTTTCCATGAGCATTCTTGAACTTTATTAAAAATTCGTCTTTTGGCAGTAAATTAATCTTTGTATTTAAAAATTATTCTTTTTTACTTTAAAATTTAACTTTTTGGTACCAAAATCATGGATTTTAAACAAAAATAAATTTGTTTGGTAGTAAATTAATCTTGATTTTGAATTCACCTTTTTTAGTTGTAGATTTAACTTTTTCTATTAAAAATTTTTTAACTTTATTAAAAATTCGTCTTTTTGCCAGTAAATTAATCATTCTGTTTAAAAATTCATCTTTTTTAGTTTAAAATTCAACTTTTTGTTTCATCTTTTTTAAAGATTAAAGAAAAATGAATCTTTTTTATTAAAAATTCATCTCTTTAGGTAATTTAAATTTTATTTTCATTTAAATTTAAATTTAATTGATTTTTAATGATTAGTGTGGATCACTTTCTTAAGAAATAATTTTTGTCTGTTAAAGATTTATATTTTCAATTAAAAATTCATCTTTTTGGTTAAAAATTTTTCTTTTTCAGTTAAAAATTCAACTTTTTTAGTTTTTGATTTATCTTTTTCCATGAGAATTCTTGAACTTTATTAAAAATTCGTCTTTTGGTAGTAAATTAATCTTTGTATTTAAAAATTATTCTTTTTTAGTTAAAAATTCAACTGTTTGGTTCAGAATTCTTGAATTATATTAAAAATTTGTCTTTTTGGTAGTAAATTAATCTTTTGTTTAAAATTCTTCTTTTTTACTTTAAAATTTAACTTTTTGGTACCAAAATCATGGATTTTAAACAAAAATAAATTTGTTTGGTAGTATATTAATCTTGATATTAAATTCACCTTTTTCAGTTGTAGATTTAACTTTTTCTATCAGAATTTTTTTACTTTATTAATAATTCGTCTTTTTGACAGTAAATTAATCATTCTGTTTGAAAATTCATCTTTTCTAGTTAAAATTCAACTTTTTGTTTCATCTTTTTTAAAGATAAAAGAAAAATGCATCTTTTTATGAAAAATTCATCTCTTTAAGTAATTTAAATTTTATTTTATTTTATTTTCATTTAAATTTAAATTGAATTGATTTTTAAAGATTTGTGTGGATCACTTTCTTAAGAAATAATTTTTGTCTGTTAAAGATTTATATTTTCAATTAAAAATTCAATTTTTGATTGCAGAATTCTTGAATTTTGTAAAAAATATGTCCTTTTGTTAGTATATTAATCTTTTTTTTTTTAATTCAACTTTTTTAGTTGTTGATTTATCTTTTTCCATGAGAATTCTTGAACTTTATTAAAAATTCGTCTTTTGGTAGTAAATTAATCTTTGTATTTAAAAATTATTCTTTTTTAGTTAAAAATTCAACTGTTTGGTTCAGAATTCTTGAATTATATTAAAAATTTGTCTTTTTGGTAGTAAATTAATCTTTTGTTTAAAATTCTTCTTTTTTACTTTAAAATTTAACTTTTTGGTACCAAAATCATGGATTTTAAACAAAAATAAATTTGTTTGGTAGTA
>JAAAKG020141078.1:0-11949 GCA_010014905.2 Druon quercuslanigerum
CCTATCAATCAAAGTAGCCTGTTGCAGAATCCGATTCTGCAATTCGTCTAAGCTTTGGGGTTGCGTTGAGTATACTTCGCTCTTTAAATAACCCCAAAGAAAATAGTCGAGAGGAGTCAGATCAGGAGATCTAGCAGGGAACTGAGTATCCAAATATGCTCGAACCTCCCTACCGTAAAGAGCCGCTGCTCCGTCCTGCTGCAACCAAATATTTTGAAAATTATCACTTTTAATCTCCCTTATTCTTAGTACCATTTAGTTTCTGAGAAGCTCTTCATATCCACGGGAATTGAGATTAACATCAATGAAGAAAGGGCCTATCAATGAACCATTCAAGATACCGGCCCAAACATTACTTTTTTGTGGATATTGTGTGTGACTCTCCAACATCCAATCAGGAATTGTGTCGGACCAATATCTATAATTTCGCCTGCTAACTTTACCTTTTAAAGTGAAAGTAGCTTTATCTGAAAATACTGTATTGTACAAGAAAAGAGGATCTCTATCAATTATGTCCATCATAATTTCACAAAATTCAACCCGACGATCGGGATTGTCTTCACTGAGCTCTTGTACCAGACGAACTTTTTAAGGATGGAGAATAATGTTTTTTAAAATATTTTGCACTGTCTCAGGAGCAACGTCACGCTCATTACTAGCTTGACGTAAACTAAGGTGTGGGTTTTCAACAAATGCTTGGGCTATGTCCATCTGCATCTCTTCAGATCATGCATATTTTGGCGGACCAGTTCTCTGAAGGTCCTTGATAGATCCATGATTCATAAAGCGCCTTACAGTTCTTTCAATTGTTGATTTTGAGACAAGATTTAACCCTTCTCAATTACGAAAAGTGCTATTAAAAATCAAACGAACTTAATCATAAGATCGAACTCGATCTCCCCAACCATTGATTAATACAGATACCCTCTCTCGTTCTGAAAGTTTAGCTTCCGCCACAATAATCTTTTAGCGAAAGATAGTAAGTATGTGCTCGTAATACGTAAATTTAGTTTTTATTCATAATATTCGTATGGAAAAACGGTATAGCACTTATGGTATCGCCTTAGGTATTGACTTAGGTATCGGAAAACGGTATAGGACTGTATATCTCTTAGGGGAGGAACAGAACTCTCACCAGAACACCTGAAACTTTTAATGAAAAATTTCCTCATGATTTTACAATATTCAACACGCTGTAACCATGATCAATACAGAGCTCACCAATGAATTTCTCGTTGAAATTTACTTCAGGCACTGCACTGACCTCTTGGAAAACTTTGTTAATTTCAAATAACCTCTAACTGACCTTGAACGTTACAATTGACCTATGACTTGGGTACGTACCTGAACGTAGAATTTTCCGCTCTATTGATTGCAGACGTAAAAAAGAGGGTTTCCATTTAAAAAAACAAAGTTGACCTTCAAAAGGCCATTAAGGTCAACTTCAAGGTCAAAATAAAGGTCACAGTTGAACTCCTCGTTGAAATTTACTTCAGGAATGACCCTCACTTTTTTGAAAAATATTTTATCTGAGGAAATATCCAACCGTCCCGGGACTTTTTAG
Organism: Druon quercuslanigerum; assembly: GCA_010014905.2. Classification (NCBI taxonomy): domain Eukaryota; kingdom Metazoa; phylum Arthropoda; class Insecta; order Hymenoptera; family Cynipidae; genus Druon; species Druon quercuslanigerum. The sequence continues at coordinate 1,565 of JAAAKG020141078.1, forward strand.
ACACCGTGTATATTGTATAAGTGTGTGTGTGTGTGTGTTCCGCCCCAGATTATGTATTCTTTCCCAAGATTTGAATAAAATCGACCACTTTTTCGTTAGGATCCCGATTTTTGAAATTTTGTTATGAGGTTTGTGTCCAAGAGAAGGTAGTTTTTTGCTATATTCCTCCGATGAGTGTTGCGGGAGTATATTATGGATAGCTGGAATAATAGTGATTTTTAAAAAAAATGTTGCACTGGAAATTTGAAATTTTTACATTTTTTCACCTCCTATAACGTCTCTTGTAGAATCAATTGGAAAAGACGTCAACCTTTTATCTCATCGAAAAGTAGTCGAACATTTGCGTTACTCACTCACTCACTCACTCACTAAATTATCGCTCTTGCAGGTGTATATGTTATGGATTTGGTTGGTAAAATTAGTAATTGTAATTTGAGTCCTCAACATTTTCAGTGTTATCTGAAATTTGTATCGACAGCTGTTGCTATTTGACAATCTCAAATAACATTTACGTCAATGACGTTTTCACCAAGAACACAGAAAAAACAAAGTGTGAATGAAACACCAATTTTAGTGTACGATATACCAGAAAGAAAAATTACCCTTGCGGTGTGAATGTATACAGGCATGTAAGGTACCGAGTCTCGATCATTTGGGGTACGAAGTGCCGGTCACTTGGGGTACGAAGTATCGATCGACTGTATCAACTACTTGGGGTGCGGAGTGTCCGCTTCTTGAAGTGCGAAATGAAAAACGTCACTAAATGCATAATCATCTTGCTCTTGACTTCTTAAAATTATTTCTAAGAGTTAAAATAGCCATGTCTAACTTTGTTCGAACTTCGTAAAACTTAGCTGAACTGAGAACCTACGTTCATACCTACGATTTTCCAGATAATGCAAATATTCAGATAATAGAGAAGGTGGCTTGGCTCGCTAGTCGCGTAGGGTATTAACAAAATCTCAGTTTCGATTAATTATTATTAATTAATTAAAAAATATTGTGTTGCGTGTTTTGAGGTTGTCCTGTTGTTTCGTTAGGTCATAAATTTTAAAAATTAAAACTGAATCTTTTACACTGATTCAAGTTGACCCGAGTCCCGAGTTAACCTCCGGAGTAAACTAATAAGACTGACTTTTCCTACCCCACCTATTGGGTATTTCATACCCCACGTACTCGGCATGTCGCGATCCAAGTTCGAGAGATATCTAAATCACTACACACTAAAAACTCTGGGATCAATTTTGTTGCAGGTAATTTCAAGATGGTGAAATTAAATATGTATTTCCAGCAGGCACGAAATTTGAAGACGTTTTTGGAACTTTCTACAGACGTTTCTAGGACGTAAAATTTAAAAGACTTTTTTAGAATGTCCAGAAAAACGTTCTACGTCAGATCAACAAATTTCTACAAAAAAAAGTTCAATCTTCCAAAAACGTCCTGAAAACTTCTATGGAACATTGTATGTTTTTAGAACGTTATCTGGCCTGACTTGAGACGTTTTTAGAATGGTCTAAAAACGTCTTTGGGCATTTGTACCCACTGGTTTTGTAATGCTCAAAATTTTGTGTGTCAATGGGTAATTTGTAATGAAGATCATTCAATTAATTGACTGACAAATACAGTAAGGAATCAGGGACCAAAAATAAGATGGCATAGCACGGTATAAATGTGTTCTTATGTAAATCCGGGTACTCATGAATACTGGATGCTTGATTGTTTGACATACTCGTAAGTCTATGATATATGTTTCATTGAGGTATCTGTTTTTTATCAGGTAACTTGTTTTATCTTTTAAGGCTCAGCTTAAAGAATACAGTGAACTTTATTAGTCAAATCAAGTAAAGGAATTCTGCCGAGAAAATTAGAGGAGAATTTCAATATCCGACGATAGATTCTCCTAGCCATTTGAAAACCACGTGGTGATTTAAGTTTAGGAAGGACGAAAGGAAAAAATGTATACAGAATAGTATATTTAATTTTATAATAATAATTATACGTGCAACAAGTGGGGTTTTCAAACGACACATCGGCGATAATTAATCAACTTTGATCTCAAGTAAGTTTATTTGTCTTACTAGGAAATCGTATATTTCAAAAAGCTGTTTGAAATTTTTATCAAGAAAATAAGTTCTGAATTTGATTAATTTTCAAATAATTAATTGATAATTGAATTTCCTAATTTTATTAAGAACAAATGCCATGACATTCGGCCTCTAACTATGAGCTATTTCTGCTTAAAATTCACACTTATCAACAATTTAGTTTTATCCCAAGCGGAAAAATTATATATGGTTTATATATAGTGTAAAGTATTATATATTATTTTGTATTATTATTTTACTATTAATTAAAATTAAAAAAATTATATCAAATATTTATTTATATATTATATATACTTTGTATATATTAGAGAGTTGCGCCGACAGACTTTGGTCCGTCCGCGGCGATTTAGGAAATTTTTATCAGAGGCTGGCTAGTTTAATTTTATTGTTGATAACAGCTTAAAAAATATAAAAATATGTACGAAGAAAAGATCAATTTCCATCATGAGATATTTATTTAAATCCGTTTACTTTAACTCCTAACTGGTCGCCGGAATGTCTGCAAACAATCAAAAGCCACCGGATCACCTGGCGAGAAGAAATCCGGTGCCAATGATAATTATGTTCGTGACTGGCAATACAGTAAGTTCGGATGTTATTCTGCAGATTCAAAGAAATTACCCTCCAAAAAAGAAAAAATTTCTTATATATAAAACAACGATATAAATGTATTTGTGTATGACAATTATTGTTAAAATAATATTTATTGTGACAAGAGCAACGGATTAAAAGCCTAAAGTCATTTTATTGGACGATTAAAAAAAATGTAGATTTAAAATGCAAGGTTTTTCCACAAAATTATCTTTGTGAAATATTGGGTTGAAGTCATCGCTAAATCTAGTAAATTTTTCCTAAATGTTTTTTTTTAAATTCATAAAATGAACAGCAAATTATATTCTCTAAATCTGAATGTAGGAGAAAAATAAAATGTATTGTGTAATTGCTGAGTAATCATCAAAAATGCATACCCGCCTAATACAAGTTTGGAAAGATTAATATTTTACATGCATAAATACTAGTAAAATATAAATTATATTTTTTTAGAAAACATTTGTTCATAAATTGTGTTCAAATAAGGTTACACTTTCGCCAGAAAACTTTTACAGAAATGGAATATTGCCAGTAATACATGTACACTATAGGCAGAAACATCTATAGGTGGTTGGCAAAAAGTCGATAAATACATTTTTCTAACAAACGAAAAATTCTGAGAAAATTTCTTGTGTCAAACACAAGTTCGTACAGTTTTAAAATCTTAAAAGTCTTTGTTAAAAAATTGTAAATAAAAGGACGTAAAATGTGTTGCCTATATATGCATCCCAAATTAGGAACTGACAATTGTTAAATAATATTTGAAACATTTTTTAATATTTAAGATTCAAAATATTGCTCATATTGAATTGAAAAAGACAATTATCAAAAAGTGGGTTCCATATTTTCGAGTTAGGGATTTAAAAAATAACTTTAAAGCGAGAATAATGTTTCTTCATGTCATCCGAAGTGGCTACTTTGACTTAAAACTCGAAAATAATTATTCAAATTCTTTACAAGACTAGTTAAAATTGTTAGTTTTATGCCTTTAAAGATTTTTGTACAGTTTAAAATAAATTTATCAACTTTGATTTTAAGTAATATTACATAATTAGCACTATTTCGCATACAGTTTTTTAGAAAATGTTATTTCATCCTCTACTTACTTTATTCTACTGTTAAGTTATAGGTTTAAAAAATATTTGTTAAATTTTAATTAATTATCATGCCCAAATATCACGTCATCCGGCTATTTCTGCTTAAAACTCTTACCTATCAAAAACGCATTACTTGTTCTCATAGTTTTATATTTTTATATTTATTATAGGTTTAGACCTAATTAAAAAAATATATTTTGGTTAGTGTGAAAAGTTTTTATTTTCGAAAATCTCATTGTCCAAAAAAGACAAATTATTAGCAATCGCCCATAAATGGTATAAAAATTTCCACTAACTTTCCAGTAAATCTGTTAAATTAAAAAAACTCCTATTTCAAATTTCTTAAGATAAAAATTTGACATTTTTATCAATTTTAATTAGTTTTCCTTATAAAAAACACGTCTAAACTTGATTATCGTCGAGTTTGTATATAAGAACGTAGTAAATCAATTTTATTAATTTGTTCTTCGTCACGCATTTTGCAATCATTCATAAAGAGCATGGGTATATTAAGCGCGAATAATACAGGAGTACTTATTTGTTTAGTCAGACAATTCAAAAACAATTTAATTTTCAGACTTTTAACATTTACAGAAATGTGTTTTAGTATTATTTTCTGCCTCTTTTACTTTGCTTGCAATAGCGAACAACTAACTACAGAGCAAGCTGTCGGTAAGTTAACAAAAATTTAATTTAATGATTGTAATATAACAATTAATTTTTTTTTAAAATTCGTCTACGCTATATTCACAGCATGATCAAATGGAATTCAAATTTGATTTAAACATATTACTTAACAGTGCCTTTTGTTGACAAAGAATAAAAATGTCAAACCACACAAAGAGAATTGTTTAGTCTATGGAAAGAAAGAAGAAAACTTGTTTAAATGTTTTTGATTTGATGTTCACAGACACAAAAGTATTATTTGCCTATTTTGGGTCCGAAAACCACCTATAACTCTTTCTTATCAACTGACTTATGTAAATTCTGTAGGTAAAATCGATATCGATTCAAACTTCTTTGCTTATACATGGACAAAAATTGATCTGGGATGTATGTTTATTCCACCCAAAAACTATTTTTGCCATATGAAAACTATAATGCAATGTAAAAATTTAAATATATATTTGTATTGCTCAAAATGTATTGTGTCAATGGGTTGGTAATCGCTAATGAAGATCATTCATTTGATTGACAGGCACATGCGTCATACCAGCGGGGACCTTTAATGATAACGGCTCCGAACGGTATAAATGTGCGTATGTAGATCCGAATACTACATATGCCTCAAGAGTAGATGCTTTTAATTCTCGTAAGTATATGCTGCTTGTCCAGTTAAAGTATCAATTTCTGTAAAGGTTTAAAAAAATTATAATTTTTTCATTCATAAAAAAATTAGATTGATCACTGCTGTCATTATTTAAATTTATACATAACTTTTTTTACTTTAAACGTTTGTGTCACACTCTTTTCTCACATTATTCACGAAAATTAATTTTTTTCAGACAACTGCGTAGTAGGAAAAGAGGAACACTACGAATGCATAAAAAATAAAAAAACCTTTATTCTACAGTGATATTTATCACTATACTAGAAAAGTAAAAATCTTATTCAAAATATAAAAAATTATTTGAATATTCTTCCCAATCAACAATTTATAAATTTCCAAACATATAATATATTGATAATTCTCAGTTTAATTATAATTTTTTACTAAAAAGGAGGCAGCAGTACATGTTTACAGTTTTAGCAGTACAGTTTATTTTATCACAGTTGTTTTATGATGTGCCATTTTTTTAGCTTTTAGTTTAAAATGTGAGAATTAAAATATCCGCAAAATGCGACTTTACGACTTTGCCAAGAGCAGGGAATTATACAATTTCTCAAAACTTTCAATTACATTTCAAAGAGTATCATCGTAAATGACCGTATTACAATTTTGTACGCAGAGGATTTATGTTTTCGAAATATTAGGCATTTGAGGAGCTCTTTATCATTACTTATGTTTTAACTTTCAATACATGTCTTCTAGCGTGTTTCTCCAAATGAACGCATGTGACATGTAAACCTGAAGGTGAAAAAATCAAAATCGCTTGTTTTGAACGAAATAAAGATTTTTTTGAATAAACTTATGATTATAGTTTATTAAACTTGAAATGAATACTGTATTTTAGAACCGTATTTTGCTTCGGTTAGTTTTTAAGCTTAAAAAGTATAAGAAAATGTTGATTGAGATCAGCTGATCAATTAAAAATAGAATATTCAAATTTAAAATACTTTTGATGCATACTATTAATGTATTTATAATAATTTTTACAATATGCCATACATTATATTATAGATACCCTAAAAGAAAAATTTCTTTTTAATGTACTAAAATTACTTAAATATATTTGAGAGACATAAAAGTGAAATGTTCTAGACTAATGCACATGGAGTATAGTCAATTTTTAAAAACGAGTTGGAATGATTCTGACTTCAACTTGCCGATTAAGTAGGACACTTTCAAAATAATTAAAAGTTTTGAACTCTGAATGCTCTTAAAAATAATACTTTAATCATTTTGATGTCATAAAGTGATTGCTGAAACTCTAGTCAATTTTTAATTAAATCCATTTTAACTTAGATGTATTAAAAAATAAAGGAAATACAAAAGAAAAAATTTGCAAGTTTAAAATTTTAATCTGCTTGATTTTAAATCGTGCCATAACAGATGTATCCAAATTGTTAAATTAGGACTTTGGTGTTTCGAAACGGTTCTTGTTTAAATTCTTTTGCTTTTACATGATTACTTCGGATATGATTACACTAAATATTGTTTTTAATTTCACGTCACTTACATCTAACGAAGTTCAAATTCGAATACCTAGTAGTTAGTTTAAGTTAAACACTTTGAATTTGAAATTCTTAAAATCTTAATTTAAAATAAATTATTACTGAGATGTCTTTTTCAAAATGAGATAGTTTTATCGATTTAAGTTTAGGTTTACATTTTTTTAAGTTTCAGCTTTCAAATCATAATTTAAAAAAAATTAAAATTGAAACGACAGTCGAATCTTGATTAGTGTTTCCGAGAATTGACAACGCGCAACGGGGATCGATGAGAGGAGCCGCGGGGGGACGTGCAGTGTTTCCCCAGCAGTGACAAAACAAAGATAGAAACAGGAGAGAGACAAAACATTTTCGAGACTCTGGATTGATGGCCACGATCAGCCCCAAAACCGACACTAAATCCAGATTTGACTGTAATGATCTTTGAACTTGTTGAAATATTTATTATTGACACTGTTTTGCTCTTTCAAATTTAAAAACATTATATCCTAATGATTTCAATTTTTAAATGATTACTTGGTGACCAATTCCGTTTCGAATTAGGAAAAATGGAAAGAAAAGGCTGGGCCATGATGTCAGAATATTTTTTAATTGGGTATATTATTGTAGAGTACAAATAAAGGGATACTTATTTCTCAGTTTGACGATAAAATTTCATTTTTTGCAAACATTGCATTCAAAAGTAGGATACAGTACTAGGTAATTTTCAGGATCCAAGAACAAACTATAACGTACATAAATTAGTTGGCTTATACTCAGAAAGGGGTCTGTTTATTAAAAATACTTATTTTAGGCATCAAATGATCCAATTGTACACCTGGTCTAAAGGAAATAGCCACATTATAATTGACTTTGTTGTTGCGGATGAAAGGCTAAGGACCGGTTTCACCAACTTCGGTTAAATCAATAGGTAACTGACTGCAGGTTAAAGTTAACGCCATAGTTAAACTTCGATTTATCCTGTTGCGCGTTCCACCGCATTTTTGGAGGGTGCGTTAGCTAATCAGATAGTCGTTTCGAAATAACTCCTATTTTACTTTAAATCATTCGTGTGATTGGCTACCAGTCGATCGAGTGAAAAGCAAAGCAATATGGCTGTGTGCGCTAAATCCAGGTACGGTTCACGCCACGCTCATGTGCACACTAACCTAAAAAAGTGAATTTTATGTATGTTTTGTTCATGTTATATTTATGTTTTATTCGTGATGTATTCGCGTGATCTGTGATCTGTCATCGGATGACCTTTAAAACTTCTTCTGAAAGCCCTAAACGACTAATCTTGATCGGTTAGATTTAACGGTAGTTAACGCGAGATAAACGGCCGCAAAAAGTGATGGAAGGCGTATCTAGCTTTAACGGAGTATTAACTTTTTACTCGAGGTTGGTGGAACCGGCCCTAAGAGAACTAGTCAAAGAGAGAAAAAAGAGAACCAAGAAAACAAAACAAAAGCTAATCAAAATTGAGAACCTGCAGAAATCGAATGTGCGAATATATGTCAAAAATAAGATAACCGAAAGCATAGATAAGGCTATTCAGGAGGTGCTTATACGAACTAAAGATATAGAGGGCGCATGGACTAAGTTTCGGGATATCATTGTTAGATGTGCAATCGAAGTGTGTGGTACCACGGTTGTAGGAAGAACTACTGATGATGCATGGTGGAATGATGCAATTCAGGCTGCCCAAAAAGCAAAGAAAGCAGCGTACACGAGAACTTTGAACACGGCAGAACTTAGCGATGAGGAAAGAAATAGACACAAAAAGAGGATACTCAAATGATTAATCGAGGAAAGTCAAAATAAAATTAAAGCAGAAGAATAGAAGACAATACAAAACGACTTTGAACGAAGCAAGAAACTGTTTTATAAATAAATGAAGGAAATTAAAAGTACAGTATTTGTCAACATGAGAATAAGTAACGGGGAAATGCTATATGGTGTAGATATAGGACACCATAACTGTGATGTAGAACAAAATGAGTTAGAAAACTCAACTGGGAAAGTCTGCATTACTGAGCTTAGGGATATAATCAGGAACTTGAAAATCGGTAACTCTGCTGGGGTAGAGAGTATTAACGCTGAAATGCTTGAACACGATGTCGAGTACATACCACATTGGCTGTGAGAATTGATGAATACAAAAGAAAGGGAGATAAAAGCGACTGCGATAATAACAGAGGGATCAACTTGTTAGGGGTGGGGGCAAGTTCGAAATCCTGAATGGGAACCCCTATTTTTTATTGCATATTCGGATTCTTTGTATAAAAATGCGTATGATTTGTCTAAAACATTTTTCTCGTTTCGCGAAAGATGGCTCTGTAATCGACGAAATTCAATTTTTCTTCATTTTACTGTTACTAAGAATGCACGCTTACGATTCTGCAATACTCGAAATTAGACTTAAAACCAACTAATACCTTTAGCGTTACCCAGGAACAACGACGTGGACGTAGCAGTTTTCTGTTTCCTTCGAGGTGCTTGATTAACGCGAGTCCCCTTGCCTCTCACGATTCGGGGTGCTTGATTAACGTGAGGCTCCTCGCCTCTCATGTTTCGAGGTACTCAGGGAATCATCTTTTAATTAAAGTAAATGCTTAAAATGATGAACTTCGTCTTCACTTAAATATCCGTCATTAAAATGAATTTACACAACTGAGAAGTGTATCTTCTTGAATTTCAGCACATGCACTTGTAACTGGGTCAATCATATTCTCACGTGTTGTTGGATTTTCTTTGTACACTTTGTCTTTCAGATTGCATTACAAAAAGAAATCTGGTGAAGCCTCTACCAATCCAGCGACCATTGAAATCACGATCAGAAACTTCTCGGGCTACCGCTGCATAGTGTGCCATCCCGATAACCTCTATTTACTATCATAATGTCATTTTCCTGGAACCACTGTCTCATTCTCTTAGCATCTCTCTCAAATTCGTTTCGCATAATTGAAGCGTCAATATTTCGACTATCCGCAAAATAAGACCCTTGTATGTCTGAATATAGCCATTTGGTGCTACAATCAAAATTAGCTTAAGTAGATGCCGTCCCCTTTGAACACAGTATGACTGTCGAAGAGATTAAAAATTGGTACTTTATGGTATATTGACATAGTTACCGTTAATTTTTGCAATCACCTGTGGAGTCTGTCGCTCTGGGCTGTATAATTCATTTTGAAATTCAGTGATATGCCTTTCTATATACTGTTGTTGCGTAAGAGCATCAAATTCAATATAAGGAGGAACAAAGCGTTTCATCAATGGACTTGCCTGACAGTGGAAATGGCAAGACTTACAGCTTGTCTACTCGAATATTGGAACATAACTTTCAAAAAGTTGTCACAAAGCCTTAGTCGCATCTTACACAAGAACAATAAAAGGTCATTCTTGCTGGTGTACCTGTACCTATCTTGGCTGGGTACTCTGTCGTAGTAATCAAATAATTCCAGAAACTGTTCTTTTTTCACGGGAGAAAAGGATTCGAATTCGTCATCAGTGAAACTATTTTCATCCTCGAACCCCGTCTGATTTCCCTCAAGATCACGAAGGCCTTATTAAAATAATTGCAATTGCTGTCCTGGGATAACGTAAGGTCTGTTGATAGAACGCAAGCTACACGGAAAAAAATTTGGTAGCACTGCTGCTCTGACACTAGTGACGTTGCGCGACCATGCGAAAGAGCAACTGCAACGCCTCTTTTAGGTTAACTGTTGCATATTTTTGGAGAGTAACTGCTCTCCTATGTTGCGGGGCAGTTGCTGTCCAT
>JAAAKG020141079.1:0-11949 GCA_010014905.2 Druon quercuslanigerum
ATTCGACTTCGTAGTACGGTGAGGGCAGCACCTCGATAGGGCATAAAATGTGATGTCCTATATATATAGTTCCCCCAGTCTGACACCACGCACTGCATCTACTATAATAATATCTTTTTTCGAACGTACACTTCCACTCCCGAAAGAGTCCGACTTCATCTGAAATTAGTCCGGAACTCAGTACCTGAAATAATTTTTGTTACTGTGAAAACGGAATATCGTCCGCTCCAATCCGAAATACCTCCGGTCAAAAACATCGAATCCGGAAATAGTCCGGTTCTATCCGCAATTAATCCGCAGTTTTGATTTGTCATTCGGTGAAATTTAAGTGAAAACAGTAAATAGTCCGCTGAAATGCGAACTCTTTTCGGTCAAAAACCTCGAATGCGGAAATAGTCCGGGTCTATCCGCAATTCATCCGCAGGTTTGAGTTGTCATTCGGTGAAATTAAACTGAAAACGAAAAATCGTCTGCTTAAGTCCGGATTCCTTTCAGTCAAAAACATCGACTCCGGAAATAGTCCGGTGCTATCCACAATTAATCCGCAGGTTTGAGTTGTCACTCGGTGAAATTAAAGTGAAAACCAAAAATCGTCCCCTTAAATCTGAAGTTCTTCCGGTCGAAAACAACGAATCCGGAAATAGTCCGGTTCTATCCGCAATTAATCCGCAGTTTTGATTTGTCATTCGGTGAAATGTAAGTGAAAACAGTAAATAGTCCGCTGAAAGGCGAACTCCTTTCGGTCAAAAACATAGAATGCGGAAATAGTCCGGGTCTATCCGCAACTCATCCGCAGATTTGAGTTATCATTCGGGGAAATTAAACTGAAAACGAAAAATCGTCTGCTTAAGTCCGGATTCCTTTCAGTCAAAAACATCGACTCCGGAAATAGTCCGGTGCTATCCACAATTAATCCGCAGGTTTGAGTTGTCACTCGGTGAAATTAAGTGAAAACCAAAGATCGTCCGCTTAAATCTGAAGTTCTTCCGGTCGAAAACATCGAATCCGGAAATAGTCCGGTTCTATCCGCAATTAATCCTCAGTTTTGATTTGTCATTCGGTGAAATTTAAGTGAAAACAGTACATAGTCCGCTGAAATGCGAACTCCTTTCGGTCAAAAACATCGAATCCGGAAATAGTCCGGTTCTATCCGCAATTAATCCGCAGTTTTGATTTGTCATTCGGTTAAATTTAAGTGAAAACAGTAAATAGTCCGCTAAAAAGCGAACTCCCTTCGGTCAAAAACATCGAATGCGGAAATAGTCCGGGTCTATCCGCAATTCATCTGCAGGTTTAAGTTGTCATTCAGTAAAATTAAACTGAAAACGAAAAATCGTCTGCTTAAGTCCGGATTCCTTTCAGTCAGAAACATCGACTCCGGAAATAGTCCGGTGCTATCCACAATTAATCCACAGGTTTGAGTTGTCACTCGGTGAAATTAAAGTGAAACCCGAAAATTTTCCGCTTAAATCTGAAGTTCTTCCGGTTGAAAACATCGAATCCGGAAATAGTCCAGTTCTATCGGAAATTAATCCACAGGTTTGAGTTGTCACTCGGTGAAATTAAAGTGAAAACCGAAAATCGTCCGCTTAAAACCGAAATCCTTCCGGTCGAAAACATCGATTCCGGAAATAGTCCGGTTCTATCCGAAATTATTCCGCAGGTTCAAGTTATGATTCGGTGAAATTAAAGTGAAAACGGAAAATCAATCGGTTAAACTGACAATATGATCGCAAATTAAACTCAACGTATTCAAGTCTAAAATATAAAACGACGTAGGCAACACATATGAAAAAAAGACTTTGATGCATGTTTTCTGATAATTTAATTATCATAGTAAGATATTTCATGTAAAAATTCTATACAAAGTAGAGAAATATGTACATTATTGACTATTGTTGTTCAGCGATCGAGATAGTTTTTAATATAATTATAGTTTTTAAAATAATTAAGAATTATTGAATTTCAACTGTGTTTGGCAGTGTTGAGAGATACATATTATTTTCTATATTAATGACGACGCATTTGTCACTAATTTTCGAAAGTTTTATAAGCTTTTTTTATCTTTTTGTTCAAGCACTTTTATTACATTTTTTGGACGAAATTTATTAGGATTACACTTGGTGCATGGGGATTCTCGAGTATTGCATGTTACGATTAATTTCTCTGCTGCATAGTATTCTCCATTATAAAGACAAAAAGCAGTGTCATTTGACTTTTGTGGACTAGAGTACACTGTGGGCAATCATTTGTCGAAAAGTGCATCGATCAAAAGTTAAAGCACTCGTGCATGTTTTTGATAACTTTAAGTAATTGTGGTCTGTCTTACCCTTCCCTATAAAAACAACATCCTAAGAGCTACTGCGGCAGTATTTATCTACTTCATTTCTCGAAAAAAGTGATTCGCAGTATGATAAGCAAGGTGATATTTCTGTTGATTATTGCAAAATGCTTTTGAAAACATTAGCCTGCAAAGTTAGTTTCCCCATCTGTTCGTATATTCTTTTTGGACTGTGAACACATTATTTTAAATAAAATATTGCATTTTCATTTGGAAAAGTTGAACCAGCCCAAATCGGACCACTTTTTCTAACATTTTGAACCAAGTGTACAAGGCTGTGAACGTTGAAAGTTACAAAACCTTCGCCATAAAGAATCTCGAATGAGCCGATAAAATTTACCAAGTCCATTTTGCATGGATTTGGAATAGAGTGAATATTGATCTGAGTGAATATTCTCTTTAAAAAACCGATTCTAGAATCGATTCTGAACCGGATCGAAAAGAATCGATTTTCTAAAAAATCGGAACGAAAGAATCAATTTTGCAAGAATCGGGTAAAAAATCGTAAAATTTTTTTTATTTTTGTATGGGTACAAGGTACTTTATATAATGAAAAAATTATTGATTCAAATCAAATCAATTAGTATGATAAATAAAGCAATTATAATTATTGTGAATGTTATAATAATTATTATTTTACTTTTTGTATAATAATACAATACAATATAATATAATAATGCAATACGAAATATACTTCGTATTATTTCAATTTAGGCGTTTCTTATTAGTTTCATCAGTTTCATCCTAACTTAAAACTTGAAAACTGTTCAAATTTCATTATTTTTTTTAATACGAAGTTTTCGTGATTTCCAGTTTTCTAACCTTATATTTTAAAACTATTAAAAATGCACTTCAACGGCTTCACAACGCCGACAATTTTCACAGGCTACCACCACTTTTAATACCTTTTTACACTAAAATATAATTTTCATCCAACCAAAATCTCTCTCTCTCTCTAGAGCTTATTTTCGTTTTCCCTACAGCGTTATCGGTCCATTTCTATATGTCGATGCTCACAAAGCAGAAATTAAACAGCCAATTACCGAAAACCTTTGGCTTTCCTTTCATCTTATAGGCGTTCCATAGTTGGCTGTTCGTTCTCTGCTTTTCGGTTTACGCGCGGAAGGCCACGTGGAGCCTACGTCTTTAGATTATACAGAATGCTAACAAATGCAACTACATAACTTAGATATCACAAAGTTAAGGGCAGTGCGAGCTGTCAGGAAAAAAACCTAAATCTTAATTTTTGAAAAAAATCGACTCTTTGATTCTTAGGACAAAGAATCGATTTATTTAAGAATCGAATAGCAAAGAATCGGGTGTAAAAAATTGATTTTTTTCAAGAGAATCGATTTTTTGAAGAATCGAATCGGAATCGAACACCCCTAGCTCATTGGCAATTTATATTCTTTAAGACATTTATCGCAGATTTTACTATGTTTCTGAAAATTCTTTTTAGAAGTACAGGCTTCTAGAGTTTTAAAACAGGTGAAACACTAAAAATGGTACTTATTTACGTCATCCGGTGGATCGAATATGGCTGCAAGGTAATAATCACTTATGTTCCAATTTTTAAATTTTGGTCCTGCAAATACTTTTACCATGTCGACAAGAGCTTTATAGCTGAGAGCAAATCGAATGGAAAAACCAAACGTCATGAGCATGACATTTGTTATTTTTAAATTTGCTTCTTCAAACATAACTTCACTATCTTCTAGGTAGAAATCTTTTAATTTTGAGGTATTTAAATAATCTGTTTCATTGTCGGCTTCGGAAAACGAGGTTTGCGATTCAGCTGGCTCCATTTCGGGATCCCCTGTCCTCGGATTTTCATTTATTCCGTGATGCGAGCGCCCCTTCAGTGAAAATGTGCAATTAGAAATTGTCATCTGCTATGGAGTGCGGACCATCGATTGCCGTTATCGGTTAAGTTTGGTTATGTCGGGTGTCAGCGGGTGTCATTACGAAGTGATAATAAAAATTCCTCATAAAAATAAGGAATAAAAAAATAATGAAAAGTAAGTATAGACATGGAAGATCCGAAAAAGAAATCAAAAGTACAACGTGTAATTGAAATTATTGTAATTGCAACCAGCGGTGCAACATTTCCTGTAAAAATTCCCCACGCGAATAACATTTTAATTAATAGCATAAAGACACGTGTGGTCTTTTTCAATTTTAGTTTTAAAACGTGTTTAAAACTATTTTTGTCATCTTTTTGTTGGACTAATACTTGCCGCGGGTGTTGTAAATAAACTAAGTTTGCGTCCATCTCTCTCTCTTTCTGTAGCTTACTGCCCGAATCGCAGCCCTTGCAAAAGCAAATTGACATTTTGTGTGACAGCACGAACTTTGTAATGAAAACCACGAAAACCACGAACTTCTTCAGAAACTTTCATCACAAAGCACTATTGCACCACCATTGCTCACTGAGATTTTAGGTTATGTTTTTACCGGTACAAAAATTCCGCGACGTCACGTGATCTCGTCGTTCCTACAGTTTCCGCACGTAGCGCTCTCCTCTGGGAATAAATGAAAATCCGAGGACAGGGGATCCCGATTGTGGGCTGTTTTCCACGATCCGCGCCATGGGCGTTGAGTCTCCTTGTAGTACTTCGTGCACATGACTTTTCGATGATTTGTCATTATATTCTGTTATTTCGACGTTAATATGTGGTAATTTGATATTACATACTTCTGACTGACCATCAGATTGCGCAAAAAATTATTCTGCATACAGTTTTCGTCATCTATTGAATCCGAGTCGGGAGAGACATGATATTCTGTAGAAGAGTCGACAGTCCTGCGATGCATCCAATCTTGAAGGCACGTAGCCGTTATACTTGCATCCAGGATATTAGTATTATTGTCTGAGCTAGTCGTCGATGAGTTTGATTTCAAAGAAGCTGGTCTCTTGTTCATCGTTTTTGCCAGTTATCTACAAAAAATAATAATTTGTTGTTGTACGGAATGTAAACTTGCAGAGAACAGAAAATTTAATCCTTAGTGGAATTTTTCATAATATAAATTACTTTTTAATTAATATATATTATTATTTCTCACAAATAGTACGCTGTAAGTTACAAGATAGAAATGGTTTGATATAGAAATTCACACAAGAAAGGTTTTAATAATGGCTACAAATGTATTCAATGGCTTTGTAGAATTTATGAATCTTAAAACTTGCTCATTTTGTTTATTATGAAATTTCGAATTTTGATTATTTTATATTTATTATTTTCAAATATATTTATGCAAAGATAAAATTATCGAAGGGGGTTAGTACAGAACGAGATACCCAACAAAAAAAAAGTTATTACAAGAGCATAAAAGCATTTTGTAACATCGAAATGACTATTTAAATGTTAAACAAAAGTCTACTACTATGCTGAAGTGTTGATGAATTGAGGCCATAAGAGTTTAATTAAAAATGTATCCACGTTCGAGAAAATTGGCGTCGAATTTGACAATCTCAAATTGACGCTAACATAAAATCGGAGCATGCTTGGCTACGGATTACAATAAAAAAATTCGACTTTAAGTATAAATATGTAATATATTATAAAAGATATAAATAAGGATCGAAATTACATAAGTTTTAAAATCGGCTTTTGGATAGCGGTTAAAATAAAATTTTTCATTTTTTGCAAAAATAAAAACTTTTTACTCCTGAGATATGAAGATACTGAATAAGAATGAAAAAAAGGTTTGATCTATAAAACTTATCGTGTTCCCAGAAAATAAAAATTGAAGATAGCGGTATCACAATCTGGCAGATATTTTATGCTTAAAATCCGATAAAAAAAAGAAAATATTTTTTGTAATGATTTAAAATAATATGAAGGAATACCAATACTTAAATGTTTAAACAAATTGTTACTATGTTAAATTTAAACTAAAGTTCAAGTAAAACCTTTCAAATATAAATAAGACTTTTCAATTACCCAATTATCTTGAAAATTAATCGTTCAAAAGTTTGAAATTATTCATTTTTGAAAATGTAAGACGATTGGACAATTGGAGTAAATGATAAAAACCCGTGTATTTGAAACGACTTCAAAATATTAGAAACACAATAAAGGGAAAAAATCCTAATAGGCCTGAAGTAATTTGAATTATAGTCAAATTATAAGGAAAATTAAAAGATTATAATAAAATAAGCAAATTAAGCGGACAAAACTACTCACACTGAAATTTGCAGACTTTCATTGTAAGAATTCCACATTTTCACGTTTTGCTTAATATAAGAAATGGGGTAACAAACGTTCTTTGTATAGCATGTTCTTAAAAAATTGACTTGCTTACATTTCCATTTTTACAGAATTTTCTTACAACTAACTCTTTAAAAACTAACATCCCTCCACACATTATCTCTAAGCCGACCTTGCCTTTCTCGCTTCACATCGCCCCGCACGCATGTCGCTACTTTCTCGCCTCGCACGCATGACGCTATTTTCTCGCTTTGCCTTGACTTTCCAGCCTCTGCCTCCGCAGCTAATCTTTAATCCTTATCTACTATTTACAATATGTACAATCTACTTAAATCTGCTTCCTCTCCTATATACAATCTTTTCTTCTCCATTCATCTTCCTTTTTGTCCCTTTTGTCCCCCTTCCATGCAACAATGCCACCATGCTTATTCCACTCCTTTCCACCTCTTCAAACTCGTACAACCAGTGTTCCATTTTTGCATCCTCCTTCCTGCACAATTCACACATCCTCTTCTCTCCAGAAAGCCGGAACCTATTATAACTCACCATGCATCCGCATCTCCTTCTCGCTATAAGTTCCTGATTTCCTTGCTCTCCTTTCTCACGCAAATATTGCGCTCTCTCCCTTGGTTCAACCCAAAAAAATAGTTGCCATTAAACCTTAACACTCTTATTCTCTCCCCATTCATTCTAAAATACCTTTCCCTTTTCACCTCCATCCTCCCACCCCTACGTTTGTTCTCCTTCTCCCAACAACATTCCCTAACCAGCTTACTTACTACCTCTTCTAAAAATTTCTCCTCATATTTACACGCTCGGTTCCCCGTTACAATCCATAAACACGTTCTTCCTGTCTCCCTCCTGACAATATATTTCGGCGTATTCCTTGCTAACCCCAGTGTCTACTTTACATACCTCTTCTGTATCATATTTATCTCCTCACTTACCTTCCACCCCCACACCTCCACGCTGTAAAATAAGACATTCATCACTAGCGAATCAAACAATTGCATTCTCCTTACAAAATCATCGGCAAATAACTTCTTTGCCAATCCCCACACTCGCCTCATCACCACATTTGCCATTCTTACTTTCTCTTTTATATTGCCATCACTCCCTCATTCCTCCGAAACAGGAGGCCCAGGTACACAAACTCTGTCACCTCCTGTGCCGCTTTTCCCTTCCACTGCCACTTCCCTCCCTTACCTCTCCTCCCTCCTTTTCTGAACAACATAACCTGCGACTTATCCGCATTTAACTCTAACCTATTTTTGTCCTCTCAACTCCCCTCTCTTCCATTGCCTCCCACAACCTTCTCCTATCCACCGAAGGAAACGCGCCTTTTAGATCCACAAAAAACGCGTACACTTTGGTACCCTTTTTGACTAGTTCTCTATCCACCACGTGCTGCAAAACGTAAATATTGTCAATGGTACTCCTTCCCTCCCTAAAGACCGCCTGCGTCTACGGCAGTATACCTTTCCCCTCAACATCCTTCCGCAGCCTATCTGCTAGCACCATCGCATATATTTTGTACGGCGTATTCATGAGCGTAATTCCTCTATAATTTTCCTGCCTCTCCCTATACCCTTTTTTATACAGTGGTACGATCACCCTCCCCTAGCCATACTTTTCTCACTACCTCCTTCAGCCTCTCCTTTACCTCTTGTGTGCCAAACCGCCATACTTCGTTCTCTACCCCGTCCAGCCCTGCTCCCTTAAAGGAAAGTACCTCAGGCCCCCCCCCCCCATATTAATAATCTTGATATATGTTGTAGGGGATCAAAAACTAAGCGACATGTATTTTTTCTTATCGGCCAATAATCGGTAAATGGGGCATAATGAGAGATGAAAACCCCTATTTCCCTGATTTCATTACAAAAAAATTAGGAGGTGAAGCACCTCCTACATACGATGAAAATAATAGAAAGCAAGGCAAAATTAAAAGCAAAAAACTAAAATATATATATATTACCCAACAGTACAAAAGTAAGTTGACGCGTTCTTGCATTTTTTCCAAAAATCATATTGTAGGTGGTAACTACCTCTAAACACACTTTATCATATATATGCATATAGGCAACCTGCGATTTTGATGAAACTGTGTATACGGGGATTTTTGGGGTCGCTGAATCAAAATTTGGCAATAGAATTTAAATAATTCAAAATGGCGGATCCAATACGGCTATTCGAAAATTTTAATATTCCTTGGATTCCAATAAATCCTAATCTGACATAAAAATTTAAAAATTAAAAATGTCTCATCAAGAATTGGAAGCTATTGGAACTTTGTCAATTTATTTTTCTACAATTAAAATGAATAGAAACTTAATTGCTCATAATACTCTAAAATTGTTGATTTTCGAAAGAAGAATCCTATCGAACCCACAATTCTTATTACCTGCATTGTATTTATAAATTGGCGTGAACTTGAGATGTTTCTAGTTCTAAAAATAAGGTGCTGCTGATTAATACACGATAACGATATGACGCAGTTCTCAACGAATAAAAATAAAGTGTAAAGAATTGCGTGGCTTCTGTTCATCGTACTCATTTCTGTTTTTTGCGTGAAGTGGTCAAGTTTCTAGGGAGGCTGGGAAGTTATATAATATAATTTTTTATAATTATTTATTTACTCATGTAAAACATTCTCCCCCTATATGTGACTATCTCAGCTTACTCTCAATGACTCTGCAATGTCCCTTGCAGAAATCTTGACGAGGGATTGAAGAGGCTTCAGCCAGCTCTTCCTATTCCTTGTGTGGCACTGACCAGAAAAACTGGCTAGTCCCTAAAAATGGTGTAATATATTCTTTCACACCAATGCCCTTTGTAGGGAAACCTGGTTAATACATTTTCAAGAATAAATTGCCATTCTGGATTATAATAGGGTAATTCCGAGACAAGTGCCCCACGTTTTTTAAAATCGAAACTGTCGTTTTGTAAATATGCAGATCCATCAAGCTAGCACCTCCACAATCGAAATTCCCAAATTTCTTTGCATCAGAATTTTGGGCTCCACTACTTTTTTCGAAATTTCAAATTTCGAGCGGAGGTGCTGGCTTAAATCAAGCCGGCACCTCCTCTATATGAAACTTTTGAAAAATCAAAAATTAAATATGTCAGAATTTTGGGCTTTTCTGGGATCTTGAACGCACCAACAACCAATTTCCAAAAACCACCCCTACCAAAATAAACTCGGAAAAAACAAAGTACATCCAAATTTTGGGCTTATTTTAGGCTTTCGAATGCACAGAAAAAATTCTGAAAACCACCCCCTATGTGCAAAAAAACCTCCCCCTTGCCAAAAATGAAATCTGAACACAAAAAAAGCGGATAAGAATTTAGGACTTATTGAAGCCCTCGAGTAAACCACTAAAAATTTTCAAAAACCACCCTTAAGTAAAAAAATCACTACCTTCGAAAAAACTCAAACCTGGAAAAAACAAATTAGAAGGCAGTGTTGTCCCTTTCTTGGGCCCTCGAATGCTTAAAACTTTCTCTTTTCAAAAACCAACCTTACGTCTAAAAAATCAAACATAAATTCAAAATTTAATTTTTAAGTAGTCCAAAAATGAGAGACTATACAACCTATAAAATTCCGAGTAAAGATTATTTTTAAAAAAGTGATTTGCGTGGCGTCAATCGTTTGTTTTTTAACGTTAAAGATGCGGCATCGAAGGGTTGCTTTTTAAAAAGATTATTTTTTGACAAAGTTATATCTACGTGTTATGAAGAGGTTGATTTTAGACTTTAAGGGTTGGAGCTCAAAAATCAGAGTGGGTATTTTCAAGGAGCCCAAAAATCAGAGACTCCATGGACACTGTAAAATTCTCAAAAAGATTATTTTTTGAAAAAGTCATATCTACGCGGTAGGGAGGGATTGATTTAGGACGTTAAGGGTTGGAGCCCAAAAATCAGAGTGGGTATTTTCGAGGAGCCCAAAAATCAGAGACTCCATTAACACTGGAAAATTCTCAAAAAAATTATTTTTTGACAAAGTCGTATCTACGTGATAGAGAGGGGTTGATTTAGAAGGTTAAGGGTTGGAGTTCAAAAATCAGAGTGGGTATTTGCGAGGAGCCCAAAAATCAGAGACTCCATTAACACCCGAAAATTCTCAAAAAGATTATTTTTTGAAAAAGTCATATCTACGCGGTAGGGAGGGGTTGATTTAGGACGTTAAGGGTTGAAGCGCGAAAATCGGAGTGGGTATTTTCGAGGAACCCAAAAATCAGAGACTCCATAAGACCCGAATTTTATCAAAAAGATTATTTTTTGACAAAATCATATCTACGTGGTAGAGAGAGGTTGATTTTAGACGTTAAGGGTTGGAGCCCAAAAATCAGAGTGGGTCTTTTCGAGGAGCCCAAAATTCAGAGACTCCAGGGAAACTGGAAAATTCTGAAAAAGGTTATTTTTTGACAAATTCATATCTACGTGGTAGGCATGGGTTAACTTTAGAGTTTAAGGGTTGAAGCCCAAAAATCAGAGTGGGTATTTTCGAGGAGCCCAAAAATCAGAGACTCCATTAACACTAAAAAATTCTGAAAATTATTATTTTTTGACAGAGTCATATCTACGTTGTGGAGAGGGGTTGATTTAAGAGGTTAAAGTTTTGAGTTTTGAGGTACCGATAAATTTACTGCAAAGTGCTTCCGAGAGTTCGGCGAGTGAAGATCATTACCCTGATAATAATAAGAAAACTTTAAAAAATGAAGCAAAAGAAAGGTTAATAAAGAAGGGGTAAATGATGTACTTTTGAAATTTTATGTAGTATGTAATATATAGAATACTCCCTACTGCAAGTAAAAAGATTCATGAAGATAGAAACGTATCCCTGATTCTATCCTTTTCAGTCACGATTGTCTATCTTTTTCTATCCCTAAATCTATCTCTGATGTTCACAACTGCCTATCTTTCTATATCACTAAAACTATCCCTTGTGGTCACGTGGACCTATATTTTTCTATCCTTGTAGTTCATAAGTTCCTATCTTCATCTATCCCTGACTCTACCCATTGTTGTCAAATTACCAAATTATTAATGATTCTAGCCACCGTATTCATAAAGACTTATCCTTTTTAATCCATGTTAATCCGTCAAATATTTTTAAATATCTCATCGCTTCTAAATTCAATCCATTTGAAATCAGTTAAATATTCTCATCCATTATTGTTTACAATATATCATTTTAATTCATATATTATGGTCAGCCACCTTGTGGAAACTTGCCAGTGCTAAGCGGAGGATTCATTTTGATAGAAAGACTGGGATTCAGAAAGATAGGACTGACTTACAGTTGCGAAAATATAGGAAAAGAGATTGATCAGCAACCTGGGTCGGAGCAGTGTTGCGGAGTGAACGTGTTATTTAAATAAATAACGCGAGAACTCC
>JAAAKG020141080.1:0-11949 GCA_010014905.2 Druon quercuslanigerum
TTAGGGTAAAACTTTTCAGAAAACTTAATTATATCCTACTAAGCATTCTTATTGCTGAAAGCTTGGGCTTACTCAAATTTCCCTGGATAAACGAAGCGTTTGAAAATTGTCTAACGTTATCTTGATACTGATTAACAAAAAATTGTATAACTTTTTTATTTAACAAAATAAATCATTTTGAAATCGCACATTATCTTAAAAACAGTTTGAAGGATATTGTCTTTAATTTTTATCTTAAAATATAAAGAATTTTGTCTTTTAGAGCGAGTTGAAGTGAAAATATTTAGTAAATTTGCTGGTCTAAAAAATGAAGTATTTTTGATTTTTTATAGAAACGGTAAAAAATACCACTTTTTTGTCGAGAGAAAAAAGATGCGCCATGAAATTTCCTACAAAGTGATGTTTTAAAAAGTTAAATTTTCGAAAACTGATTTTCAAGTCATCAGGGTCCAACTCGCGCGACCTGAAGCGGCTAGGCAAATTTTATGCGTGGTTATAGAATCCGGAGTCTCAATTGTTTCCGAGATTTGTGGAATGTCTACAATGCTCTGCCCTTGTTGCTCTGTTGACCACTGAGTCACTGACATTTCCTAAGTCCACGAGCAGGATTTGATTAAATCCAGTAAGATTTTTTCTCGTGTACTGCCCCAAAGAGTTAAATACTCATAATCAAGTGCATTGCACGAGAGTCAAGTCGTGTTGGAAAGTTTGCAGATAAACGGCTGCGCCAGAGTCCGGCTGTCTGCCTCGAGAGGAGACAATTGATAAAGGCAAATTGACGACGGCGGTTAATGCCTATTGAGAATTCAACGAGCCTGGAACAAGGCTTGTAATTGTTTATGATCTGCAGAGGAGAGACAAACGCCGCCCATTGGATATCACGCTATTCAATGCTTGCGATAAAATAATCTCCCGTCGTATTTTTTATTAGAGCTTATAAATACATTTACCAAATTTACTCATAAAAAGTCAAGATCATTACTTCAAGATGAGCAAGAATTTTTGTCAACAATAGAAGATCTATTTTGGTGATTGGCGTCATTCGTAATGAACTAATAGGTTGAAATATTTTTTCTTTCGTCAAGTCTATAATAATTAACAGTACAAAAATATTGATATTAATATTAGGTGATAGCGCAAATGCACAATTAAATATGATTCTTGCCTATTTTAATTTTTATTGAGAAATCTGTTTTACTGTTGAGAAAAAGAAGAAAACGCGTTTTTTAAAAATTTTTTATGAAATTTGTGACATTGACATTTGTATGACATTATTTATAATGAAATAATGACAATTGAGGTTTAAATAAGCAATTTTGTTTCGTCCGCACTTTGAAAAATATGTATTCAAAATAAAATCTTTTAAATCCTTTTTTACTCAGCTTAAAGCTCATTATAATATTTTGCTTAAATAAATTTTGCTTACCCTTTTGGTTGAGAAATAAATATATATTTTGTTTTTAGAAAATTCATATTTTATGGTTGAAAATTTAACTGTTTTGTAGAAAATTCGTCTTTTTCACTAAAAAATTGAATTTTGATTTAAGATTAATTTTCTGTTTAAAAATTCATATTTTTATTTTAAATAATCCAAAAATCTGTTGAGAAAGCTTTCGAAAAAGTTAGAAATTTCTTAACATCAAGTGAATTTGTAGAAATTCTTAAAAAGTCATGGAATACATTACAAATATTCGTAGAATATCATTGTCACTCCTTACAATCTGTTAACGTTAAAATCCCTTAAAATATTTAAAATCATTTTGAAATCCCGTGAAAAATCCCTTGAATATGGTGAAATCGTAGAAACTGCTTCAAATCTGTAAAAATTCTTGAAAATATCTTAAATTTCTCGAAAACCATTAAAATTAATTAAAAATTACTTGAAATTCGTTAAAATCTTTTGGAATTTCGTAAAATGCGTTTGAATACCTTAAAATCCTCTTTAAGTTCCATGAACATACTTTAAATCAGCTGCAAGCATTCAAATCCTCTAAATTTTGTGAAAATCCTATGGAATATCTGAAAATTGTCCAAGCCCAATCAAATCGCTTTAAAAATTTTTGAAATCCTTAAAATTTGGTGAAATCATGGAAATACCTGAAAATCCATAGAAAACCTCTGGAATGTTTTAAAATTTATTTTAGTATAGTATTAATTTATTTAAAACATGAAATTTTAGAAAATCCGCTAAAATCCCTTAAAAACCTTTGAAGTAATTTTGAAATCTCGTAAAATATCTTAAATTCTAGTGAAATCTTAGAAAATCATTAAAATCCATAGCAATCCTTTGGGAAGTCTTTGCATGCTTTTATTTTTGGAAATATCTTCATCCTGTGGATTATACTTTTAGTTAAGAATTTTATCATTTTGTTGCAAATTCAACAATTTTTTAGGTGAAGATTCGTCCACTTTATTAAAGAATTATTTTTTAAAGTTGAAATTTCGGTTTTATTCAGGGTAATTTTGAGGTTCATGCCCTTTATGACTTTATTCAATTGGCTCAACATTCTTTGCAAGTCCTCGATGGATTCTGCCATAACAAGCTTATCATCTGTGAAAACTAGTCCACGAACCTAACCCACGCACCTAACCCACGTACCCAACCCACGTACCTAACCCACGTACCTAGCTGACGTACCCTTTCTGTCTTCAGATTTAGATCTTCATCAAAGAGAGCCATTTTTAGACACTTGGGCATAAATATAATAAATAGCCATTGGGGCTTAACGCATCCTTGTCTAACACTTTGCATAATATCGAACCAGTTACTCAAATTTTCAAAATAAAAAATTTAATAATTCCAGTTGAAAATTCATAATTTTTATAGAAAAGTCATCTCATTGGTTGCAAATTTAACTACTTTGTTAAAATCAAGTTTTTGTTTTATTGAAAAAAAATGTATTACTAAAGATGTAACTATATCATTTTTGGCTAAATTTTTTTATTTATATTAAAAATTCAACTACTTGGATAAAAGTTAAATCGCTTTTTAAAAAGTTCACTCCATTTTTAGAGGGTTCATCTATTTGATTAAAAATTCAACCATTTTGTTGAAAATATCATAAATTATTTTTTACATGAAAATGTACTTTTTCCATTTTTTGTTGTTGAAAATTGATCTTTTTTAGTTTAAAAAGCATCTTTCTTGGCGAAAAACAAATCCTTGTGGTAGCATTTTTTATCGGCTGGTTAAAACTGCAATAAACTGGTCTTTTCTTTATTTGAAAATTTATGTATTTTGTTGAAAGTTTGTGTTTTTTGTAGAAAATTAATGTTTGTGTAAGAAAAATCGTTGTATTGGTTAAGAATTATTCTTTTTAGTTGGAAGTTAAACTATTTGTTTAATAGTTCAGCATTTCGTTAAAAATATATTTTTTTTAATATTAAACTTTTTGGTTAAAACTATTTTATTGAAAATTCCTATTTTTTATTATGATTGAAATATCAACTATTCAAAAATTTAGTTGAAAATTCAACTTGTTTGTGGACAATTCTTTTTGGTTGAAAATTCAACTATTTTCGTAGAAAATTCGCTCATTTGTTAAAATTTATTTTTTGATGCTAAAATTTCCAATTCCAATCTTTTTTTATTGAAAAATCCACTATTTTTCAAAAATTTGTCTTTTTACTTTTTAAATTGATCTATTTTGCGAGAAATTGAATCTTTTTTCGATAAGAACGCAACGGTTTGGTTTAAAATTCAAAAAATTTGTGAAATTTTTTTTTCCTTATTCCACTTTTGTGTTGAAAATTCATATTTTTGGATAGAAAATTCAACTATTCTCATATAAAATGTCATTCTTATTTATAACTCATATTTTTATGTTAAAAAGTCAAACTGAAATCGTTTTTGTATGAAAATTCAACTATTTTTTTATAGTTTGTCTTTTTGAATAAAAAATTTATCTATTTGAGCATAAATGCCATCCTTCTAGAAGAAAAATTCCCGTATTTGTATAAAAATTCAATCATTTTTATGAAAAAATTTATCCTTTCTTATGAAAAAATTCGACTGCTTCGTTGAAGCATCGTCTTTTTGCGTTGAAAATTCAAGTACAATCTTCTTACAAAATTTAATTCTTGTTTAAAACTTAAATTTTGATTTTTAAAAGTCAAAATAAAATCTTTTTCTGACAAAAATTCAATTTACTTAAAAATTTATATTTTTGATTTAAAAATGTATGAAAAGTTAATCTTCTCTTTGTTTGAGTATACAACATTTTTTTAAATTTTGGTTGAACCACTTTTGTAAGAAATCAGTTTCTTTTGCAGCAATAATATTTTAGTTGAAAATTCATTTCTTTGGTTGAAGATTTAACTATTTTACTACAAATGAATTTTTTACCAAAATAAATTACATACGAATATCATGTAAAAAAATGTAATAACATGTTGCAAACATTTGTTGAGTAAATTTTTCCAAAATGTAATGTATAGAGACATTATTGTTTGCTTCATTAACTTTAATATAAATTTGCAGCAGCACATAGATACATAGACAGTCTTTTTGACGTTTTTTATTAACTTCACTAATGATTCTGTGACAGTTTAGGAAAAGTAAGAAGCGGTTTCTGCATAAAGATTTAGTGACGCGTCTCTGAAAATTCCTACAGAAATTTCCGTTTTAGTTTAGGAAAATTTAGACACGGTTTCTGAATAAAGCTTCAGTGACAAGTCTCTGTAAATTCCTACAGAAATTTCAGTTTCAGTTTAGGAAAATTTAGAAACATTTTCTACGTAAAGTTTTAGTGACGCGTCTTTAAAAATTCCTACAAAAATTTCAGTTTCAGTTTAGGAAAATGTAGAAAGCTTTAGTGACGCTTTTTTGAAAATTCCTAGAGAAAATTCCGTTTCAGTTTAGCAAAATTGAGACACGGATTCTGCATAAAGCTTTAATTATGCGTCTCTGAATATTCCTACAGAAACTTCCGTTTTATTTTAGGGAAATCTTGGAAGCTTTAGTGAGGCGTCTCTGAAAATTCCTAAAAAAATATTCGTTCAAGTTTAGGAAAATTTAGAAATTTCTAACAGTGTTCGTGATCTGCAGCTCAGACAATAATTCTTGTTGCTGAAACTGCGCATAGGAACTGTCATCTTTACGGCATGCTTTTGAACCAGTTGAACGCACTGTAATGTACTGAAACTATGCAATAAAACTCTTTCCATGTGCAAAATACTTCTCAGTTAAGGGATTAATAAAGTGATTACATACTGCTATAATAATAATAATGTATGTTTGTAATAAATAGCAAAGTATGGTGTGGGTATATCCCACGATGACATGCGAATTATCCATAAATTTTCACTCTAAACTCTGAAGAGAGTCATCTCACTGACATCGGTTGTTACTCTTTGTCTTTCATGTCATCACTCAACTAACTCTTCACCTCAAAAAGTACCTACGACCAGGAAAATATATTATAAAGACGGTTTGCGAAAAACTTCAGATTGTCTGTGACTCTCGGCGTTGTGATAGGTCACTTTGTGGTTATACATAGAGTACCTACGAGTATATGAGTGGAAGATAAAGAGCCTGGAATTGCCATAACTTGTTCCAGTACTGTTATGACTAAAATAACTTCAGTTTATGGCAAATTAACATAACTGAAAATACGTTTACATTGTAAAATAATTTACAATGCTATCAAACAGTGTTTAAAACCATACTTCTTAGGAAAAATTTGTTACATGGTACTGTATACTGTTACGGAATTTTCCGTAAAACTATCCGGTTAAGCATAGATCTGGAGATATCATTACGGAATTTTCCGCAACGTTTGAAGTCCTTTTGAAATTTTATAAAGAGCTTCAAAATCTGTTCAAATCCTTGAAATTCATTTAAACCTGTAGATATCCTATGGTGAACCTTTATGAAAAAAAAAACTATTGAAACTTGAAATTTCTTCAAGTCTGTTTAAATCCCTTGAAATGTTATAAAATTTTTTGCAAATTTTTTATCCTTTAATGAATTTTTTTTCTAGAAAAATCGTACAAGTTCCTTAAAATCCCTAGACATGTTTGGGAATCTCTTGAAACTTTCTTCAAATCCATCAAAGGCTCTTCAAATCCCTCAAAATTCTTAGAAATGCTTTTAAATTCACGTGAAAATTCTGTGATTTGTGAAGTCTTTTGAAATCTGTCGAAATTGTTCAGAATATAATTTAATTCTTTAAAATCAGATGAAATAATATAAATCCTTTAAAATACGAGAAAATCCTCTGAAATCTATTGAAATTTCATGAAATCAGTTCAAATCCCTTGAAATCTCGTTAATGACTTTCAAATCTCTTAAAATAATTAGAAATTATTCAACTTTCTTGGAAATCCTTAGGAATCTCTTGAAATTTTTTTAGATCCTTTAGAATACTTTAAATCGTTTTAAAAATCAGTGACAATCCTTATAATCTGGTAAAATCGTAGAAATTCATTAAAGTCCTCAGGAATGTTTTGAAATTTCTTGAATTCCTTTAATATTCCTTGAATTTCTGTATAATCCTTGAAAAAGCTTTTAAATTGATGCACAAGTTTATTGAACATTTTTAAAATCCATGGAAATTATTCCAAGTACCTTAAAATTTCAAAAAATTAGGTGAAATCATAGAATTTCCTTAGAATTTTTTAAAAATTTGTTTAGAAACCATTGAAGTAATTTTGAAATCCCGTGAAAATCCTTCATACATGATGTCAACATAGCGATTTCTTTAAATACATACAAATTATAAGGAAAGTCTTTAAAGTTTTTCAAATCCGTTCCAAACACTCAAGAATCCTTAAAATGCTTTAAAATTTTTTGAAATCCGTGAAAATAGTTCAAAATCCCTTAAAATCCTACGAAAACCCTTTAAATTTATTTAAATCATAGAAATTTCTCAAAATTTTGTATGTTCCTTGGAAATACATTTTAATTCACGTGAAGGCTAATTAAATTCTTTTAAAATCGATGGCAATTTTTCAGAATCCCTTGAAATTTCTGAAAATTAAAATCCTAATAAATGATCGAGAAGTAATAATCCTTAATTTAATTTAAAAAATAAAAATCCTTGAATTTCTGTAAATCCGTGAACCGAAAATTTGAATTTTGAACAAGCAGAAAAGAATATTCAACAAAATGCAAACAAACAAATTTCAAAAATAAAATGATTAATTATTTTCACCAAAATAATGAATTTTTAACAAAGCAGTGTAAAACATGTAGTTAAATTTAAATAAAATTTCCGCTTAGTAGAATACTTTTTAATATAAACTAAATTTTCAGCTAAGAAGATTGGTTGAACTTTCAACTAAAAGGATAAATATAAACAAAAAAGATTTTAATTTCAAATAAAAAACAGCTAATAGATCAGGCAAAATTAAAAAAAAAAATTTAACCAAAAACAGTTGGATTCAATAAAAAACGACGAAATTTCAACAAAATAGTAGAATCCTCAACCAAATAGCTGACTTGTAAACAAAAAAAGATCAATTAAAAAAAAAATGTATAATTTTTCAATAACAATTTTTTACAACATAGTTTCATTTTCGTAAAAAAGATGATTTTTAAAATAAACTAATAAATTTCCAACAAATAAATAAGTTTATAGCAAAGTATTTTAAGTTTCAACCAAGTAATTGAATTTTTAGTAAAATGATAAATTCTCGACAAAAAATGTAAGATTTGATGTTTTATGTACAAAATAGTTTTATTCCAAGTAAAAAGTAGTTGATATTTTAACCAAAAAATATTTGTATTTTAAGACAAAAACAGTGGAATGCCATCCAAAAAACACGAATTTTTTACAAAAAGTGGAATCCTCAACAAAAATAGAAAACAAATCAAATTTCTGTCACCCTAATTATTGTTCAACAACAATCAAAAACGAATTGTCAAAAAAACAGTTAAATTGCCGCAAATAGATGATGTTTCAAATTAAATTATGAACCTTTAACAGGGAAATTAATTTTTAAGAAAATAGTTCATCTTTTTTCCCGTAGTTCAATTTTCAGTAAAAAAGATGAATTCTCACCATAAAATGTAATTTTATAAAACATAAATATAAAAAATAACAAATAAATTTTCAAACAAAAATGGAAAAGGTAAATTTTTTATGAAGATCATTAATTTTATACATTAAAAAAGATTTTTTAACAAAATTGTTAAATTTTCGCTAAAAATATTAATTTTAAAATAAATTGATGAACCATCAACAAGTGAATTAATTCTTAACAAATTTGTTCAACTTTCAACCCAGTAGTTGAATCTTCATTGTAAAAAATGAATTTTAAACCAAAAATAAAAACATAAAACATCAAATATTACATTTTTTTGTCGAGAATTTATCATTTTACTAAAAATTCAATAACTTGGTTGAAACTTAAAATACTTTGCTACAAACTTATTTCTTTTTTGAAGATTAATTATTTTATTTTAAAAATCGTCTTTTTACGAAAATTTAACTAATTTGTAAAAAATTATTATTAAAAAATTATGCATTTTCTTTGAAAATTGATCGTTTTTAGTTCACAAGTCAGCTATTTAGTTGAGGATTCTACTATTTTGTTGAAATTTTGTCGTTCTTTATTGAATTTAAATGTTTTTTATTTAAAATGTAAAAAAAAATTGATTTTTTATTTTAAATTAAAATCTGTTTTATTCTGTTTTGTTTTGTTTGAAAATTTATTTGTTTCAGATATCAATATAAATCAAGCGTTTCAAACAACAAAATATTTTAATTCTGAATAAAAACCTGTTAATCTTACACATACAGGAAATATTTTTATTTTAAAATAAAAATCAAATACTTGAAGTCTTAAGTAAAAAATATAAATTTTCAAAAAAAAGGGAATACATATATTTTTAGTTACCAAAATGTATTTTTAACAAAGTAAAAAATATAATAACATCTAATGACCGAATTAAGTCAGTCATTTTGAATGACAGAACAACTATCTCTCACTAATTAAATCAATCATTTTAACTATTTGATTCAATTGGCAATAATGACTGATTCCTCTCTTAAAACGATTGTTTCGTCAGTAGATATAACTGATTTTTCAGTGAAAAAATGCATAATTTATTTAATCAGTCAAGTTTCGACTGATTTAAATTTTGAGTGTAGCAGTGTTTCAAGAAAAAATCTGTTCATCTCTACCAACTTTTACGTTCGTGAAAACTGGCTTTTGATCAAAGTAAAACTGTAATTATACGCCAGCCACAACTTATTCGAAATAAGTCTCGATCTGCAATTAGGTCCTGAATCTGATAAAGTTTGAAAAAAATTTCCTCGTCTAGAATTGGATCCTGGCGAACTTAATTTGAAAAGGAAAATTGAAGAGTGCAAAAAGTCCAGGAAGTGTTCGTTTGAGTTTGTCCGAGTTCTGATGAAAGTCTATATTCTCGGTGCAGTGTATATGTATAGTAAAATTTCCTTACTTTTGTTTACTGCAAAGTTTTTTCATTATTTTCGATTGTGGTTGAGTGAATCTAATCTAACTGAAACATTGAGTTGGAACTATGCTCGTGACCGGCGGTAAAAAGTTGCTACTGATGCTGATCGCACTGGCTGCAGACTACATTTATATTCCTGCTTGTTATCATCTTGCTTCAGTAACTAGAGTTATAAACTCTGCGAAAGAGGCTCTAAAAGGATGCGCTCATTAACCAACAGTTACTGGATTCGTAATTCTGACTTGAACTACTTGAAATATTTGAAATCCTTTAGAAATCTTCTGAAAAACCTTAAAATTTGTTGAGGTCCTTTTGAACTTTTTGAAGTTTATTTTCATCGGGTAAAATCTCTTGAAAAGCCTTAGAATTTTTTTTGAAATCTTTTTAAATCCATTAGAATTTCATGCAACCCCTCAAAATCTGCCGAAATCCTTTTGAAATCGCATGAAAATCCTTAAAAACTGATGAAATCAGATCAATTTATTAAGATCTTAGAAAATGTCTCGAAATTTCTTAAAATCCTTTGAAATCCTTTTGATACCCCGTGCGAATTCTTAAAATTTAGTGAAAGCGTAGAAATTCCTTAAAATCCCTAGAAATCGTAGAAACCCTTCATATTCTATTACAATGACTTTTAATCTGTTAAAATCGATTGAAATTTTGTGAAAACCATTAAAATCTGTTGAAATCATAGAAAGCCTTTCAATTCTTGAAAATCTTTGGAAATTTCTTAAAATAATTTGCAATCCTCTTGAAATCCAGTGCAAATTCTTAAAATATGCTGAAAGCGCAGAAATTCCTTACAATCCGTAGAAATCGTGAAAATCCTTCGGATTCTATTAAAATGCCTTAAAATCCATTTAATCCATTGAACTCTTGTGAAGACCATTACAATCTGTTGAAATAATAGAAAGCCTTTCAATTCCTTGTAAATCCTTGGAAATTTTTTGAAATTTCTTGAAATCCTTTAAAAATCCAGAGCATGACCTTCCTGGCAAAATTCCACTCTTGACTTCCCAAATCTTTTCCTCTGTTATTTTCATTACCCTGTTAATGAGTATTTTTGAGTAGTTAAATCGTAGTAATTCCTAAAAATCCTTGAGAATGTATTGACCTTTCTTCAAAATCGTTTAAATCTCTTGAAAACCCTTAAAATCCTTAAAAATCTATGAAATCCTGTTAAAATCCTATACAATCTCATAAGATTTCTTTAAATCCGTTCAAAACATAACAAATTCTTTTAAATCCTTAGAGATCGTGGAAATCTTTCAGAGTCTGTTAAAATTTCATTAAACCCATTAAAATCCATAGAAATATAGTGAAAACCAATCAAACCTTTAAATTATTGAAATTCTTTCATTTCATTAAAAAACATTGTTTAACTCTTGACATTTCTAAAAATCCTTTGAAATCCTTTTGAAATCCCGTGAGAATTCTTCAAACCTAGTGAAAGCTTAGAAATTTCTTAAAACCCGTTAAAATCGTGCAACTTCGGATTTTGTTAAAATGTCTTTAAATCCATTGAAGTCTTGTTGAAATAATAGAAATTCATTTAATTCCTTGCAAATCCTTAGAAACCTCTTGGAATTTTTCGAAATTCTTTGAAATCCAGTGCAAATTCTTAAAATCCGTAGAAATTCTGTTTCATTCTTTTTAAAGCATAAGAAAATCCTTAAAATTTGGTGAAGGCGCAGAAATTCCTTAAAGTCAATAGAAATCGCGGAAATTCTTCGGATTCTATTCTGATGTCTTTAAATGCGTTGATATCCGTTAAAATCTATTGAAATCTTATGAAAAGCTTTCAAATCCGTTGAAATCATAGAAACTCTCCCAATTCCTTAAAAATCCTTGGAAACCTGTTGAAATTTCTTCTGAAACCAAGTGCAAATTCTTAAAACCTAGCGAAAACGTAGAAATTCCTTAAATCGCGTAGAATTCTTTGGCAATGTCTTGAAATTTCGGAAAATCCATTAAAATCCTTTGAAAGCCTAAGAAAATCCCTAAAATCAGGTGAAGGCGTAGAAATTCCTTAAAATCCATAGAAACCGTAGACATTCTTCGGATTCTATTCAGATGTTTTTAAATCGGGTAAAATCCATTGAAATCTTATGAAAACCATTCAAATCCGCTAAAATCATAGAAATTCCTTTAATTCCTTAAAAATCCTGAAAAACTCTTAAAATTTCTGAAAATCCTGAGAAATCCTTCTGAAATTCCGTACGAATTTTTAAAACCTAGCAAAATCGTAGAAATTTCTTAAATCCACTAGTGTTCAGTCCTGAACAATTTTTATATTTCCAAGAATTTTATACGAAAGTAAAACCTTTACTCATCGAATAGTATTTTAAAATAGCACGTTTCTGTAAGAATGCTTTTACCAACAAAATGTTGACCATTACAATTTCATTCTTTATTTTTATTTACAACAGGACTGACTTAGACTCTTAGCTTAGACTTAAGATGATTTTAGAAACTTTTACCACTTTAATCCGTCTAGTTACACTTAGGTGTTTATATTTTTTATT
>JAAAKG020141081.1:0-11949 GCA_010014905.2 Druon quercuslanigerum
ACCATGAAGCCGTTTTCCTTGCGAGGAAGGGGCTATAGCATTTTTAGATTGTTCTAGCATTCTCGTGTTATTTATTTAAATAACACGTTCGTTCAACAACACTGCTCCGATTCAGTTTTTCTCACTCTTTCCTTCGAATACCATAGTTTTTGTTTTATTTAGATTAATTTTGAGTTCCATGATCTTCATGCTTACATGCAGTTTATTCAACATTTTTTGCAAGTCTTCGATTGACTCTGCCATAACAACCTTATAATCTGTGAACGCTAACCCACGTACCCTTACTGTTTTGAGATCCACGCCTTCTTCGTCGAAAAGAGTTATTCTTAAACACTTGTCCATGAATAATATAAATAGCCATAAAGTCATAACGCATCATTGTCTAAGGTCTTGCATAATATTGAACCAGTCACTCAATTTCCCATTTACCCTTACACTCGGTTAGCCACCCGTATATATTGTTCGTGTAGCTTGCAGGAGCTATCCATTTGCTCCGTACTATTTCAGGATTTCCCAAAGTTTACTTCTATCTACCTTGTCAAAAGCTCTTTCTAGGTCAACAAATACACAGAAAACTTTTTTCCTACTCTCACACGTTTTTCTGTGATTTCCCTTACCTAAGTATTTGATCCGTACATGACCTTCCTAGCATAAACTCACTTTTGGATTTCCCAAATCTTTTCTTTTGTTATGTTCATTACCCTAAGAATAGGTATTTTTGAGTATATTTTATTTACGGTACTTAAAAAGATGACACCTCTGCAATTATTGCCATGTTTTGGTGTCCTATAGCTTCATCTCCGAATAGTCCCCTAAAATGGTCTCTCAAAGTGTCTAGTATCCCGTCTGCATCATTTAGCATTTCCCCATTACTATTTCTCATGTTGACAGATTCTGTACTTTTATTTCCCTTTATTGCTTTATAAAGCAGTTTCTTGCTTCCTTCCAAGTCGTTTGGTATTTTCATCTCTTATTCTGCTCTAATTTTATTTTTACTTTCCTTAATTAATCGCTTGAGTATCCTCTTTTTGTGTCTGTAATCATTTATACGTCTATTTGTTTCCTCTTCGCTAAGACCTCCCATGTTCAAAGTTCTCCTGTACGCTTCTTTTTTTGCTTTTTGGGCAGCCTGAATTTCATCATTCCACCATGCATCACCAGAAATTCCTCCTACAACCGCGGTACCACACACTTCGATCGCACGTCTAACAATGATATCCTGGATCTTAGCCCATGCGCCCTCCGTATAATTGTTTCGTATAAGCACCTCCAAGTTGCCTTATCTATGGTTCTCTTTTTTCTCCATTCCCGACCTAAGGTAATTTTGGGGATCAAAAGGTAATATCCGCTCATGACCCTTGTATCTTTGCCTAGCTCTCTTAGTCTTTCATCCGCAATAAGAAAGTCAATTATGCTGTGGCTATTTCCTTTAGACTAGGTGTACATGTGGATCATTTTATGCCTAAACCAAATATGTGTAATAAGCAGAACCCTTTCTAAGCATAATCCAACTAATTTATCTCCGTTATACTTTGTTTCGAATGATTGCAACACATAAATTTTTGTTTATCTAACTATAAAATATGTATTCATTTATTAACATTATAAAAGTATACATATATCTAAATGCCAAATTAATCTTAGACCCTAAGGTTCCACTTCTACTTTGTCAAAATGTGCGCGTCGGTCGTCCTTTTTTTTAAATTTTAGTTGTGACAACAATTTAATTTGAAAAAACCAAACCAACGCGAATTTCGGAAAAGTGAAAGTAGAACTAAAAGTATAAAGGGGTTTTAATTACCACAACTTACGAGTTATTGGGAAAAATTTGATATTTTTATACCCTGTTGTGTGGACGCCGTTTGATAAAATTTTCGAATTGCCATCAGAGACAAAAGTGGAGGTAAGAAACATTGCTGGTAATACCTGATTACCTACAGAGTTTCTTATCCACAGTTTTGTATGTGCTAATGTATGCACACAAAACCAATAGTGATGACGAAAAAAAGATAAGAAATAAAAAACAAGTACTTTTAATTAATTTAGAAGGTTACGAAACACCAATGAGGGTGTACAATGTGGGTGTTTTAATGGCCTCACACCTAGACAGCCCATTTGATCTGGAAAGGTGTGGACCAGCAGTTGATTTAGCTCTAACTGAGGTCAACGAGTTCCTGTCTTTGCATAACGTTCAACTGCAAAAAGTCCAGGGCAGGTAAGGATTATTTAAAAAAAATTTATATAAAATAAATATTTAATATTTATATATTATCTCACCAAACACACAAAAACGTACGAAACTTTGCAGGTAATCGTTCAAGCAAGGTAATAGTCAGCTGGTTGTACCAAACTGAGGTAAACTTCACCACGGAAAATTTAACTCAGTTTGGTGAGCCCACCTCGCAAAAAAGTTATCAGTACAATCAACAATTAACATAATTATGCAAACAACACAGAAAAAAGTTAAAGTTATCTTGACCCGGATTTCTGACGAAGATTACCTGCAAAAAATTACCCTTTGCGAGTAGTCATTCCCCTATCATATCGGATGATTATTCTGCTTTTACCCACGTTACGAGAGTAATTTTTAATGTTTGATTTTTGATGATTAGTCAAAATCTGAATTTATTCTATTTGGTTATCGACGATACGATTTCTCATAATTTCACTAATTTTTTATTTGAGTTCAAAAACGGCAAAAGAACGCATAAACAAATTAATGGATAAAACTGAAACTTGCAGCATTTTCTGTTATTGATTACATTCTTTATACTGATTTTGTCGTTTTTTCGTCGCAAAAGTAATAATTAATCACGACCAAGAATTAAAAAAGTGCAATGGTCGTCGTTATAAATAATTGCTGTAAACAAATTACTTTATATGGTATTTCTGAACATAGAAACGGTCTATTTTCTACGGCATCATTTCATTTCATCTCAAGGATAATAGTTTCATATAAGATATTACTATTGAAAATAATAATTGAAATTTTTCTAACCAAATTAATTTATTTCGCATTGACATTATCCTTGTTATAAAAATTTGTTATAACTAAATACACTAACATCGTATTTTTATAAAAAATGTTTTCTTTTTGTCGGATCGTTTCCTTTCATCTCTAGAATAATATCGTGAAACAAGAAATAAAAATTTAACAACAATTTTTATCGTTATATGCAAATTAACTTATATCGCATTTTTAAATATGGACCATTTTTATTTTATTAATTCGCAAATATGTCTTTTTAACTAGAAAATTATACTATTTTGCAGGAAAATAACTTTTTTGTTGAAAATTCATATTTTTGGGTTGAGAAGTCAATAATGTGGTTGATTTTTTTTCCCTTTCAATTGAAAAATCTTTCTTAGTGAAAAATTCAACTATTTTGCCAGAAAATTAATTTTTTTTTACAAATTCGTATTCTTCGGTTAAAAAAGTCAATAATTTGATTAATTTGATATCAAATAATTTTTTTCGAAAATTCGTCTTCTAAGTTGTAAATTTAACTCTTTTATTAGATCTCTTTTTTTGTAAAGATAAATAATATTAGTGGATAATTCATATTTAATTAGGATTAAGTATTTCAATTGAAAATGTATAGCCATTTCATTTGTAATTGAAATTTTATTATTGTTAGTTGAAAATTCAATATGTTAATTGAACATTCAATATTTTCTTGAAATTTCATGAATTTTTCTTTGAATTCTTTCTTAATAGTTAAAAATGTTGTTTAAAATCCACTATTTCTGGTTGAGAATTCAATAGTATTTGTTGAAAATTTGTCTTTGTGGGTTGAAAATTCAACAGTTTGTTTGATTTTTTTTCTTTCATGCAACTAAAAAATCTTTATGGGTTAAACATTTATATATTTAGATAAAGGTAATTTTTTAATTGTAAATTAAACGATTTCATTGTTAGTTGTAAATTTAGTCATTTCCTGAAAAGTGATGTATTTTCCTTTAAATTCTGCCTTTCTGGTAAAAATGTTCTGAGCTGGTTAAAAACTTATTAATTTTGTGAAAAATCCATTCTTTCTGTTGTACAATTCAATAGTTTTTTTTGAAAATTCGTCTGTATGGGTGTAAAATTCAACAATTTGGCTAATTTTTATTTTCATGACTAAAATATATTTTTTGAGTAAGAATTCAACTCTTTTGTTGTTAGTTCATTTTTTTAGTTGAAGGTTCTTTATATTAGTTGACAAATTATCTATTCGGTTAAAAATTTTAATATTATCTTTTAAATTCGTTTTTTTTAAACTAAAATATTCGATTTTTTTCCGTTGAAAGTTGATTTTTATAACTGAATTTTAACTATTCCATTTTTGGCTAAAAATTTATCGTTTTTAGTTAAAATTGCAATTATTTGCTTGAAACTTTAACTAATTTGTTAATTTTTTATAGATAATTTATCTTCCTTTTTAAATATTCCTCTTTTTCAGCTTAAAATTAAAGTACTTGGTAAGAAAATGGCCAAAACTCAATTTTAAAAAAATGCATGTAAACAGAAAAATAGTTCAGTCTATGAAACTCACAGTATGCCTTTCTTGTATGTAGAAACACAAAAACAAAAAATTGATAAAAAATGTAAATATTGCTTTAAAAAAAAGCAACTTTTAATATTATAAGCCCATGCCAGTAAAGAAAACCTAATTGTCATAAGTAAGTCTTGTATTTTGTTATGATTTTAAATAGATTGGCCTTGATGAGTTTATCATTATTCAAAGAAAAAAAAAAAGAAATCTGAAAACTTGTCAAGGTTTCCTTATTTTCATTTCTAATAAATTCTCAAAATTTCTATAGTTAAAAAATTAAATTAACATAAAAATGTAGATATCAAAAATTAGGTTGATTGTACTAATAACTTTTTACTATGCGGGATTTTTTGCATTTTAGACGTTTTTGGTGAGATTTAATTAATATGGTGACGTATAAATTTTTATGCCATAAAATACTCATTTTAAAGTAAATATAAATATTTAAAGTACAACATAATATAGTGAACGAAATTTTTATTAAGATTTAAATAATATAAGTTAAAATATAATTAATTAATTTTTGTTTGTTAGTCTGTTAAATTTATTTAACCAACTATACAAAATATATATATATATAGATAAATATATATTTTTATTCTTTATTTATTTTTTTTTAATTTTTATTTTGTGTAAAATTTGATGAGCATATAATTAAAAAAACTACTACTTTTTTTTGGTCTTCTGATTTACAGTAGACATATCTATATCACCATATACGAGTAAATCGAAATGATTATTTTTCATCAATTATTAACATATATTCATTGGTGAATAAACAGATTATATACCGTTTTTTTTAGTTCATATGGAATTTGGTTGCTGCAAATTAAATTCTTTATAAATCCAATAAAAAAATCTTTTTATTATTTATCATTTTTATTTTAATATTTTATTTTCCAATACGTTTCTTATAATCTTAACTATAAAGTTTCAAATAAAAAATTTTTTGCTATATTTTAGTGCCTCTGAAGTATTTGACTCGAAATAGATCTGTTCTTTTCTGTTAATACTAGTTTACTTGTCATTTAAAATCTTAGGAATTTAATTTCAAGTTGCTCTGTGATTCAGGTTATTTTTTATTATTCAAAAGTAAATAAAATTTTAAAAAGTCTCTCAGATTCATAAAAATATATTCCATTTCCCGTTCACTCATGAGAACTAGGTAATTTTTTAGAACATAATATCAAGAAAAAATCTATCAAGAATTATATGATATATTATTCGCAATATGGTAATAAAATAGTATATGGTCAAGATACAACCATGATTTTCTTTAACCCCACGAGGATTTGAGGATATCCCTGGAAAAGATTTTTGTCCCTATCACGCTCATAATAACATTTCTCAGGAGAAGATGAAATACCACAGGATTTGCTCAAAAAGAGTTGGATTTGCTGAATGTAAATGAAAAATCTTCTATATGAATTTATATTGAAATACGAGTGAAATTCAAAACGTTGAATTAATAAAAAACTGTTAACTGTGTATTTTAGTTAAGGAAATATTTTAAATCAAAAACAGTTATATTGAACCAAAAAGGAAGAACTTTTAACGAAATATTTGAATCTTTAATTCAACCAGATTCAAATTTCAACCGAACAGTTGTGTTTTTCATCGAAACTGATCAAATTTCTACCAATTAAGATAAACTTTCAAAGCAAAAAAGCGAATTTTTAATTAAGTATAATTTTTTTAGCGAAGAAACAAAAAAAACTATCATAAAAAATGTTAAACTTTCAAGGCGAAATGACAAGCGATCTACAAAATTTTCAACCAAATATTTGAAGTTTGAACTAAAAAGATGAATTCTTAACAAAAAAAGTTTTTTTCACCCAAAAAAGATAAATTATAAACTAAATAGATACATTTTTAACCAAATACTCGAATTTTTAAGGAATAAGATTATTTTTTACCAAATAGTTGAATTTTAAATTAAACAGTTTAACTTTTAAAGTAAAAAAGTTAAATTTTCAACCAAAAATGGGATAGTTAAATTTTTCTTTAATTAATTTAAAAAAAAAAAGTCTAAAAAAGACAGTGGAATTTCATGCATAAAACTATGAGGTGAACAAAAGTATAAAGTATTAAACCGAGTGGTTGTATTTTGGATAAAAGAAGATACAATTTTTACGAATAACGAAGAATTATCAAATCAAAAAGACCAATTTTTTCAACAGGAGTTTAACTTTTAAAAAAGAAAGAGTTTTTAATAAATAAAAAAACAAAAATATATTTTCCAGCTAAAAACACAAGCTCTTTACAAAAATATTAACCAAATATTTAAATTTTGAACTGGATGGATGAATTTTTAATCAAGAAAATGAATTTTTGAAATAAACAAGAAGAAGTCTCAAAAAAATATATAACATTTTTAAACAAAATGTTCTCCAAGAAAATAAATTTTGAATAAAGAACCGAATTTTCTACAAAACTAAAATTTTCAACTTGAAAATATGAATATTTAACAAAAGTTAATTTTTAACAGAACACTTTAATTTTCAACAAAATAGTTCAAGTTTTAACCATATAGTTTAATTTTTAGTGAAAAAATAAGTTTCTGAACAAAAAACGAAGTTTCAACGAAGAAGTTCAATTTACAACCAAATAGGTCAATTTTAAAGAAGGAAATTTAACTTTTAGCCAAAGAATAGTTGATATAGTTGTTGTTATAGGAAATTTTTGTTATAGTTGATATTTTAACCAAAAATTATTTAAATTTTTAATAAAAAACAGTTGAATATAATAAAGAAAGGCGAAAATTGTAAACAAATGCAGTTAAATATGTATTAAGTGTCAATTTTGGGGCTGATGGTGTCTATGAATACAGATTTCCAAATATGTTTTGTCTCTCTCCTGTTTCTTTCTCTCTCTGTTTTGTCACGCCTGAGTGGACACCGCACATCACCCCGCAGTTCCTCTTATCCATCACCGCTTCGCGGCGTCAATTCTCGGAAGCAATAAATCCAGAATCTCTAAATCCAGATTTGACTGAACTTGAATCCTTGGACAAAACAGATTAATGATCAACCAGTTTTATTTTGAACAAAAAAATTCGTTTTCTACCAACATGACAAATTTTCAACAAAATACATAAGTTTTTCACTAAATGTTATATTGTAAAGCAAAAGGATTAATTTTCTACCGAAAAGGATGACTTTTTAATAAAATACGTGAATTTAGACCAAATAGTTGAATTTTTCACGAAGTAGTTGAATTTTTACCTCTGAAATACGAATTTCTAATCGAAACAGATTAATTTTGAATCAGGCAGGTTTCATCTTCAACAAAAAATAGAGTATATTTTTACAAAAAGAGATAAATTTTTAACAAAAAACAATTTTTTGGTTAAAAGAAAGGCAGTTTTAATCAGATGTTCCAATTTTAAAGTTATAAAGACGAAACTTGAACAAAAGAGTTGAACTTCAGATAAAAAAGATGCATTTTTAACAAAATTGTTGATGTTTTAACAAAATGATTGAACTTTGAACCAAAAATAGTTGGATTTTTGTATTCGCTTTTATTTATTCAATTTGCATTGAAATGCACAAATTAAAAAAATGGAAACATTGTAAAGCATTATATATATATTTATATCTATAATATAACATTTATAATGTAATATATTATATATTATATGAAATTATATTATATGAGCCAAGTAAAAGTATTACTTTTGTAATTATCAAAAAAGTAACGTACATTTTTAAATTTAATGCACTAGGTGTTACAGTAATTACTAGGTTTACAAAAAAATAGGTTTAAATGTCGTTTTTTGTCAGTCGCAGCATTTTTCACAAATAATTGCAGAATTATAAAATAAAGTTTTTTTCTCTCGCTTGCGATTGTAGTTTAAGAGTTAAAATCATTTTTTTTATTGTCCCCGAGTTTTTATGTCATCCGGTCACAAGACATTTTTTCATTAATTTTATGACTTAAAATTTTAATTTCCTCATATAAATTGATTAATAATTTAATATTATAGAATATACTTTAAAACATAAAAATGTAAAATTTGTATATTTTGGAAATGGTTTTATGAAGAAAATTTGAATAAAAAAATGAATTTATCATCTGTAAAGCACTTGATTGATAGGTTCATACAGATTAAAAGTATTATTTAAAAAATAAAAAAGTTTTTGTATAACCTTGTCACCGGGTAACCCAAAAGTTATTTGCAAAAAAGGATGTTCGTTGAAAAAGGAAAGCAATTGATATTACCTTTATTTTTTAATTTAAACATGATTTTAAAGAAATTTAAAGTATTATTTTACTTTTATTATAATGTTTATCAATGAGTCAATGATTTCTTTTCATATAGTATATAAATATCTCTTGAAAGTCCTTTGAAATATTTTAAAATACTTACTCTAAAATATTTAAAAACTTTTAATATAAAACAAATTTAAGCTTAAAAGTTTTTTACAATTAAGTTAATTTAGTTATTAAAAATTCTTCGAAATTTTTTAAAACACCCTAAAATATTTCAAATACTATGAAATTATTTGAATTCCTTAAAAATTTGTAAATCTTTTAAATATTCTTTGGAACCTTTAAAAAATACCTTAAAATTGTTTGGAATCCCTTTAATTTATTGATTTCTTTTATGTATGTGTGTATATTATTACTCTCTCTTTTACGGGCTTAAGGGCTCTGTTCCCTTTACGTCTTTTAAAATTTCACTTAACTACTATGCCTTATATGCTTAACTTAACTTATACTCGCTTCGCCTTCTTATTTTTTACTAGCTCTTACATATTATCTTATCTTACAAGTGCGCGAGACCTTCTAGGTCTTCCATTTCCTCTTACCATTACTCTTCACGCTTTTACAAGACACGCAAAACTAATTTTCCTTATTCAAACTTCTTTTGCATCAAATTTGGTTTGTGCCTACCCCATGCAGGCCATCTAAATCTATCTGCCACGCGCTTTCCCACTTCCTCATCCCCTGTACATCTCTTCAACACGTGCTCCTAAGATTCCCTTTCACAACCACAAACCCTATTCATTTTCATTTCTTCATTCATCCCTTATTTACACTCATTCATTTCTTCTCCCATTTTGTAACGCACCATCCATGATAACCTGTACTCCTTCTTCAACTTCCCTAAATATTCTGGGACATCTTCCACCTTAATCAATCTATATCATTTCTTGTATTTTGACTCAATTTTCTGTTCCCACATTTTCTCTTGCTGCTCCTTGCTCATTTTCCGCTTTACTTCCTATCACACTGTCCCCTCGTCACGCATTCTCCATTCCCTTCTATTTTTCCATCTCTCCTCCTAAGATCTAGAATGTCTCGTGTTTCCTCTCCTCTCTCTATTTACTATTTCCTGCATGCATACTTGAGCTCACTCCCATAACCCATCTCAGAAATCTCTTTTGCATGTTTTCTACCTTTTTGTACTCCTTCCACGCCCTAATCTCCAATCCTTAGAACATCACTGACCATACTAATGAATCAAACAGCCATACTCTCATCGTCCAGTCCTCTTTGAGTTTTCTTTTTCCAATTTCCCACACTTGACCCATCACCTTACTCGCACTTTCCATCCTTTTTTTCAACTGCAGATCATTTCCACCTCCTGCTTCGAACCAGAATCCTAAATAGCAATATTCTTCTACCATTTCCACCATTGTCCTATTTATCTTACAATCATACTTTACTTTATTCTATCT
The DNA here is from genome assembly GCA_010014905.2 of Druon quercuslanigerum. Lineage (NCBI taxonomy): Eukaryota > Metazoa > Arthropoda > Insecta > Hymenoptera > Cynipidae > Druon > Druon quercuslanigerum. Next base: position 10,220 of record JAAAKG020141081.1, read on the forward strand.
CTTCCTGAAACAAGCTATATTTTTTTTCGTCAAATTCTCTGTCAGGTCTTTCTCTCTCACATACTCTTCGAATCCTTTCATCAGCAAGCTCATTCCGCTTTCATTCTGTGCCAGAAGCACCACTTCATTCGCGAACGCTAACGTGTATATCCGCCTATTTCCTAGTAATGTACCCCCTTTCCTTTTTTTCCATTCTCTCTTCTAGGGCTGCTAAGCGTATGCTAAATAACAAGGTGCTTAGCGGGAAACCCTGCCTGAAACCCTTCCCTGTCCAGAATTCCTCTCCTTTCTGTTCCCTATCCGCACCCTTGTCTTCGTCTTCGTAAAAACCTCTTTCATCCTATCTATTAACTCTTCGTCCACCATCCTTTCTTTTATTCCCTTCCATAATACTTTCCTATGCACCGACTCGAAAGCTTCCTTAAAATCTACTAAGAGAGCGACCAGTTTTCCTTTTTTCTGTCACAGGTTCCTATTAACTGTTTGATGATGTGCAATACTTTCTCTTTCTTCTACCTGTTCTTCTAACCTCTTTCTGAGCACCTTCGCATTAATTTTATATTTTACTGACATGGGAATGATTCCTCTATAATCTTCCACTTCTCTACCACCTGGTTTCATGAATGAAAGAACTGACAAACCTGTTCTCCACTTAATCGACCATCCCACCTCTCTCCATTCTCTATTACATACTTCTGAAATCTCTTTTCTAAACCTTCTTCCGCCATATTTTAACGCTTCATTCTCCATCCCATCCTCTCCTGTCGCCTTGTTCCTTTTTAACTTCTTAATTTCTTGATTCACCTCCTCTCTTGTCACGTCATTCCCACCCTCCATTTATCCCTCTTTGATCTTTCTACCTTCCGCCTTCACCTTGCTATCCACCCCTTCTAGAAAATTGTCAAAATATACCATCCATTCATCCATACTTATCTCTTCAATTATTCCTTTACTTTTACTCCTTTCTCTAATCATTACCTTCCATTCCCTTCCTTTATTACTTTCTCTACCTCTTCCTTCTCCTGTTCTTTTACATCAAGTAATTTCTCGTGTTCCCTTTTCCTTTTATTTTAAACTCCTTTCTGTCCAGCTCTCCTCTTCTTTAATTTTTTAACGAAAACTTCAAACGCGCTTTACTTTCTACATATTGCACATCCCACCATCCTCTCTTTCCATTTCTTTCTTTCTCATTTAAAATCTTTGAAATTTCTTCAATTTATTGAAATATATTGAAAATTATTTGGGGTCTTTGCAAATTCTCTACAGTATTTATGATACTTTGAAGTCCTTTCAATTTATGAATATCTATTAAAATTTTCTTAGAATCTTTTAAAATGCCTTAAGATATATCAAATCCTTTGAAATTTTCTGAAATCACTTAAAATTTTTTAAGCTTTTAAAAATTTCTTGGAATCTTTATAAATTACTTAAAATTTTCCGAAATTCTTATAATTGATTGAAATCTCTCGAAAATTCCTTTGCATCGATTAAAATACCCAAAAATATTTCAAATTCTTTGAGATTTGTTAAAATACCTTAGAGTTTTTAATGGGTTTGAAAATTTTTATGAAACTTTATAAATTCTGACAAAAAACCTTTGGAATTTTCGAAAACACACTAAAATTTTTTGAATCATTTGAAATCCTTTCAGTTTATGTAAGGGGCCATCCGTATACCACGTGGACAATTTTTCACCAATTTTTGCCCCCCCCCCCCACCCCCCCACCCCA
>JAAAKG020141082.1:0-11948 GCA_010014905.2 Druon quercuslanigerum
AACGAAGGAGGCGAGCAGCAGACCGGCCGAGAACCGTGATCGTCGACTAAAACTCAACTCAGATACGATTGAACAATCTTAATCGTATCTCGGGAACCGATTAAGATTTTTTAAGTTTATTCGGCTTAAATTAAAGATAAAATTTCAGGCTCTATGCCGTATAATTTTCAGATTTTTGTAACATTTTTCCTAAGTCATGCTAAAAGTTGAAGTCGAGGTACAACATTTTAGAAAATCTAGAATTTTTTTTTTAAACTTATCACGTGCTGTATTCTCTTCATCAGATCAAGAAAATCTGTTTGATATTACTAGACGTGAAATTTCATAGGCTTTCCAACTGTTTTTTTTTTAAATGACCTGTTATCTTTTTTCGCTGAGTTATCGTGGTTCAAAGCCAGCAGTGATTTTTAATAGTGCTCGCGTTAATCGATCTCATAATTTACGACGGTAGCGTAAATCAACAGGAAAAATGTTGTATTCCCTAAAAAAATCTATTGATTTCAGTCAAATTAGAGTGAATTTAAGGAAAATGGGAAAAATTCGATAAAATTCATGAAAATTCCAGGTGAATAAAAAAAATAAACTGGATTGGAAAAAATTTAAAAATATAAAAAATACTTGAATTCCGATCATTTCAATTGGATAAAACAGAGTCAATTTATTAGAGTTCAATGCCAGATAAATTTAAAATAATTGCAAGGAAGTAAGAATCACATAACATCTTTGGAAGCCTATGAAATCCATCACTTTCGGTAAATATTATAAAATGACGTGAAATTCTACGAATTTTGCTGAATTTCATGAAAACCTGATAAAAATACCTTCATAGTTTTTAAGATCCCTTAAATATTCTTAAATAATCCTTAAATATCTTAAAAGCGTATAGGTCCTGTAAAGTCATTGTTAAGCTTCCAAAATAAGAAAATCTTTTAAAATACCTGAAGATTTTTTAAATCTCTTGAAAATGCCTTGAAATCTTTAAAAATACCTAAAAGTATTTAAAATCCTTGAAGTCCTTTCAAATTATTAAAATCTATTAAGAAATGCCTTTGAATCTTTTTAAATTCCCTAAAATATATTAAATCCTTTGAAATCCCATTAAATTACTGGAATATTTTTAATTTATTGAAATCTGTTAAAAGTGCCTTGGAATCTTTCAAAATCTTTTAAACTATTTCAAATTCTTTGAAATCCCAATAAATTACTGGAATAAATTGAAAAAATCATTGGAATATTTTAAGATACCCTAAAATATTTCAAACTCTTTAAAATCCTACTAAAAAGTGAAATAAATTGAAGAACTTATCGGAATCTTTTAGGATACTCTACAATATTTAAAATCTTTTTAAGTACCTTGTTTATATCTCTTGAAAATGCCTAGAAATCTTTCAAAATACCTAAAAGTATTCAAAATCCTTTGAAATTCTTTCAAATGATTCAAATCAATTGAAAATGCCTTGGAATCTTTTTAAATACCTAAAATGGTTTAAATCCTTTGAAATCCCATTAAATTACTGAAGTATTTTTAATTTATTGAAATGTGTTAAAAGTGCTTTGGAATCTTTTAAATCCTTTAAAATATTTCAAACCCTTTGAAATCCCACTAAAAAACTGAAATCAATTTAAAAAATTATGGGAATCTTTGAAGATACTCTACAATAATTAAAATCGTTTTAAAAACCTTGTTTAAACTTCTGGAAAATTCCTTGAAATCTTCTAAAATATCTAAAAAACATTTAAATCCTTTGAAATCTATTAAAAATTTCTTGGAATCTTTTAACAGTTTCTAAAATATTTCAAATCCTTTTAAATTCCATTAAATTACTGTAATCCTTTAAAATGATTGAAATCTGTTAAAAATACTTCGGAAAATTTTGAATACTATAAAATATTTCAAATCCTTCAAAATCTTAAAACAAATTAATTGAAAATTCATTGGTATCTTTTAAGACAACCTACTTTTTAACACTCTTCTAAATTTCTTGGAATTTTAAAAATGACTCTAGTATTTTTGAAATGCTACGGAATTACATAAAAAATTTTGAAAATGCCTTGAAATATTCAAAACTTTCTGAAACCCTACGAAATCCCTTATTTCTTGTGGATAAATTCTTTAAAATCTATAAAAATATTACAAAATTCGGTGAAAAATTTATTAAAATATCCTGAAAGCTTTTAAACTCCCTTAAGATCACTGAAATCTTCACAAATCTGATAAAATCTTTTAAAATACTTTGAAAAATTTTTAAGCTCTTGAAAATTAGTTGAAATTTTAAGAATTGCCCTAAAATCTTTGAAATCCCTTCAAAATTTATGAACGCTCTCAAAAATTCCATGGAATTTTGAAATTAACCAAAAATCTTACAAATTCTTTGAATTTCTTTTCTATTATTGAAATCAATCGAATATTCCTTCAAATCATTTTAAATATCCTAAAATTCGTTAAATTCTTTGAGTACTTTCAAAATACCTTAAATTATTTGGAAATGTTTGAAATCCTATGAAATCCCTTGAAACTTTTTAAAGCTTTTGAAAATTCCTTGAAATTTGGAGAATTACTCCAACATCTTTGAAATACTTTGGAATCGCTTCAAATTAATGAAATCTATTGAAAATTCCCTACGATATTTCAAATCCTTAAAAATATTTTTAAATCCTTTTAAATCTTTGAAAATTCTTTTTAAAAAATCCTTTCCACCTATTAAAATCAAATGAAAATTCTTATGAAATCTTGTTAAATCCTTTGGAATCTTTTTAAATACTTTAAATATTTTTAAACACTTGCCAATTTATTAGAATTTATATAAATATACGAAAATCTTTTTAGTTTTTTAAAACTAGTTTTTTAGTTGTTTTTTTTAAGTTAGAACCCCTTTAAAGATATTAAAACTTTAAAAAATTCCGTGGAATTATAAGAACTACTTTGAATTATTTGAAATTCTTGAAAAGTCGAGTTTTGACAACCCCCAGCTCTTTTCTGAAATCCTTTAAAATTCTTGACAACCGCAAGCAATATTTTAAAATCCTTTTAAATCATTGGAATCCCTTGAAATGTTTTTAATCAATTAAAAATTCCTTGGAACCTTTTAAAAAAACCATAAAATATTACAAATTATTGAAATCTATTAAAAAAATGTGGATTTTCTTTTAAATACCCTAAAAGATTTCAAAAGAAAAAGAAAATGCTAAAATAGGCATATTTCTGAATTTAATTGTATTGATCGATGTGTTAGTTTTTTGGAAGAAAAGTGACTAAAGTGATCTTTTTACTACAAAAAAATGATTAAAAGGGCTCCAACTCGCGTTCTGTTCATATGCAGCTCCCAGCAATTTTTTCCAATTTTGTTTTTTATTATAGCATAAATTATTGAATTATGTAATTATTTATGTAATTATGTAATTCTCTGAAATATTAAAAAAATTAATTTAAATCTCAAACCTTTTCAGTAATTAATTTTGTTCATCTGTATCTTTATAACTCTCATACAAAATCTTCACGTGAATAGTCACGTGAATTGACGATGGGAAAAAGTCATTGATTAATTATAACATGCTTATTAATACAAACAAGTTTATTGACAAATGTTTGCTAACAGTATTGAGGTAAAAACATAAGCTATTTATAAATACAGTTTTCATTATTTTGTACAGTACGTATTTCTGATTTGTAAAAACATTAAAAATTTAATCGGCTCTCCTGAAAAATTGGCTAAGTGAGATCTGGTTTTAAAGCTTAATAACTCAGCCAAAAAAAATGCTAGTGTAATATGTAAATTAGCTTAAAGACGCTAATGTAAAAAAAATTTTGTGCTTTGCAGACTGAAAAATGTAATAAAAAGTTAGAAATTTCGGGCACATTTAAGAAGAATGAACTTTAGAGCATCTTTTTACACAAGAGGCAATGAGAAAAATTTGAAAAAATTCATGAAAATTTATGAACAAATTGCAATTAACAAATTCGAGGAATAATAAAAATAGTTGCCTAAAATTAAAAAAATGAACAACTGTACTATCTTCAGTTCCAATGACTGTTAACAACCAGCAGATGTGCCATTTTTTTGTTTTTTTTTGCACCCCCTGCTTTATTTAACTTGTTTCCCAACAAAAAAAAATGTCTAAAAATATCACGATTTTCACGAAAGCAAAAAAAATAAAATGCTTCCGGGAGATTGTAAATAATTACAGAGCCTATCATTTACAGTTTAGAGCTGAAGATAGTACAGTTGCACATTTTTGTTATTTTAAGCAAAAAATTTTATTATTTCTCAAATTTGTGAATTGCAATTTGTTCATAAACGTTTTATTCATATATATGAATTTTTTCAAATTTTTTCCATTGCCTTTTGTATAAAAATAATGCTCTAAAGTTGACTCTTCTTAAATGTGTCAAAAATTACCTACTTTTTTTTACATTTTTCAGCCTACCATTTTCTCGCCGATAGTAGAGCTAGATACGGACAGAAAAAAAAATCTCGGGTAGCATGTTGCACTGGATCCGTCGATTGCTTCTTAAAGAAATTCCCTGACTTTTGCCATTTATTTCAAAATACCTGCATTTTCCCTGACCTGAGCCATTCTGGTCTTATCACTTTAACGCACTCTACTGACACAGTGCTTAATCGCACTTTAATTGCTCTTGGGCTGGAAAATTTAATTATTAATGATTAGTTCGACGGCATTGGAAAACTTGTAACTTTAGACCTTGCTTTTTTGCCACTGGACGGTTATTACCTATTATGTGATCAAAGCGACCCGCCACATCACGCGATGTTTTTGTCCCAACAATTTCGAGCACGGGGCACATGAGTTTTCAAATCAGCTTGACAAATCCGTGATGTGATACAAGAAATAAAAAGACGCTTATTGGATAACAGAATAATCGTATAATTTTCAATAATAAATGGGATTTCTTGACAATGTTTCGTTTGAACATTTATCACGTGGCAGAGCACGGATTGACTAGGAGGCTCTGGAAAATCGCATTCAAAAATTTCTAAATATTTTTTAACATACACTACCGTCAGAAATTATGAGATCGATTGACGCAAGTACTATTAAAAATCACTGCTGGCTTTGAACCACGATAACATTAAAAAAAAAAAACAGTTGGAAAGCCTATGAAATCCCACTTCTAGTAATGTCAATGAGTTTTCTTATCTGCTGAAGAGAATACAGCACGTGATAAGTTTAAAAAAAAATTCTAGATTTTCTAAAATGTTGTACCTCGACTTCAACTTTTAGCATGACCTAGGAAAAATGTTACAAAAATCTGAAAATTATACGGCATAGAGCCAGAAGTTTTATCTTTAATTTCAGCCAAAGAAACTTAAAAAATCTTAATCGGTTCCCGAGATATGATTAAAAATGTTCAATCGTATTTGAGTTGAGTTTTAGTCGACGATCACGGTTCTCGGCCGGTCTGCTGCTCGCCTCCTTCGTTGAGGCAGGACCGAATAGGCCACGCGCGGAGGTGGTGCTTGATTGGGGCTCTCTTATATACGTTTGATTCTGCTCATCAGTAATTTTTAGTTCAAATTATTGTAAATTATTAAAATTATTCATTGTTTTTTTAATTATTTACAATTATTTCAATTCAGAATTATCCCCATTTTAAAGAATAAAAAAATGATATACAGTTTTTTTATTTCTTAAAATTTTTATCAACTAGAATATTAATCAAAATTGTAGATATATTGTTACAAGAGTAAACTATTTTTCAAACGAATTAAACATCTAAATTCTAAATCAATTATTTATATAAAAAAACATTCATAAATATTAACAGTGAATAATATTGGAATTTCCGAAATAAATTAAATACAAAACAGTGCGTAGGTGCGATGAAAAAAATATTTTCAAGTTCTAATAAGTAGTTTATTATTTTCCTTTGCACAAACAACTAGGTTAGTATTTAATTTTTCAATGATCAAAATTACAAAATAAAGCCCAAGTCAAGCACCACCTCTGTGCGTGGCATATTCGGTCCTGCCTCAACGAAGGAGGCGAGCTGCAGACCGGCCGAAAATCATAATCGTCGACAAAAACTCAACTCAGATACGATTGAACATTTTTACTCGTATCTCGGGAACCGATACAGATTTTTTAAGTTTCTTTGCCTTAAATTAAAGATAAAATTTTAGGCTCTATGCCGTATAACTTTCAAATTTTTGCAACAATTTTCCTAGGTCATGCTAAAAGTTGAAGTCGAGGTACAAAATTTTAGAAAATCTAGAATTTTTTTAAAACTTATCACGTGCTGTATTCTCTTCAGCAGATCAAAAAAAAACTGTTTGATATTACTAGACGTGGAATTTCATAGGCTTTTCAACTGTTTTTTTTTTTAATGCCCTGTTATCTTTTTTCGCTGAGTTATCGTGGTTCAAAGCCAACAGTGATTTTTAATAGTGCTTTCGTCAATCGATCTCATAATTTCCGACGGTAGTTTACCCTAAAATATTTTGAAGTCCATTGAAAAGTTTTTAAACTTCTTTAAATCTCTAAAAAATACCTTGAAATCTTTTACGATTCTTTACAGTCTCTAGAAATTATTTGAATTCGATGGAAATATTTTTGAATCCCTTGAAATCCCATACCAGTCTTTGCAATTTCTTAAATTGGTCAAAAATTCCTTATCTCTTTCGTTAAAAATTAAACTATTTTGTTGAAAGTGGTTTTCTTCTTGGTTAAATATTTACTTTTTTCATTGAAAATTTAATGATTTAGTTCCAAATTCATATTTCTAAGATAAAAATTTATTTATTTGATTAAAATACTTTCTTGAATTTGAAAGATTTAGTTAAAAATTTAACTACTGAATTTTTTGATCGAAATTTAACCTTTATAAGTTGAAAATTCAACCGCTGGGTAGAAAATTCTCGTAGCTTGTTAAAAAATTCATCATTTTACGTAAAAAATTCAACTATTCGGTTGAAAATTTACTTTTGTTTGAAAATGCAACTGTTTGTAGACATTTTTTCCGCTTGATTTGAAAATTCGACAACTGAGTTAAAAATTTGTATTTTATTGTCTGAGAAATCCTTCTTAGACAAAAATTAAAATATTTGGTTAAAAATTCTTCTTTTTGGTTTCTAAATTTATCTACTTTCGTAGAAAATTTAACTACTTAGCTCAAGATTTATCTGTTTGGTTGAAAATTAAACTATTTTGTTGAAAGTTGTTTTCTTCTTGGTTGAAAATTCAATTATTTAGTTTCAAAATCATATTTTTAAGATAAAAATTTAATTATTTGATTGAAATACTTTCTTGAATTTGAAAGATTTAGTTAAAATTATAACTACTAAATTTTTTGACCGAAATTTAACCTTTATAAGTTGAAAATTCAACCACTTGGTAGAAAATTTATGTAGCTTGTTAAAAAATTCATCTTTTGGGCAGAAAATTCAATTGTTCGGTTAAAAATTTAGTTTTGTCCGAAAATGCAATTTTTTTGTAGAAATTTGTTTCACTTGATTTGAAAATTCGACAATTGGGTTAAAAATTTTTATTTTATTGACTGAGAAATATTTCTTAGACGAAAATTAAAATATTTTGTTGGAAATTTTTCTTTTTGGTTTCTAAATTCGTCTATTTTCGTAAAAAATTTAGGTACTTTGCTCAAGATTTATCTGTTTGGTTGAAAATTAAACTATTTTGTTGAAAGTTGTTTTCTTCTTGGTTGAAAATTCAATTATTTAGTTTCAAATTCATATTTTTAATATAAAAATTTAATTATTTTATTAATATACTTTCTTGGATTTTCAAGATTTAGTTAAAAATTTAACTACTGAATTCTTTGATCGAAATTTAACCTTTATAAGTTGAAAATTCAACCATTTGGTAGAAAATTCATGTAACTTGTTAAAAAATTCATCATTTTGCTTCAAAAATTCAACTATTCGGTTGAAAATTTACTTTTGTTTGAAAATGCAATTTTTGTGTAGAAATTTGTTCCACTTGATTTGAAAATTCGACAATTGAGTTAAATTTTTTTATTTTATTGACTGAGAAATCTTTCTTAGGCGAAAATTAAAATATTTTGATGGAAATTCTTCTTTTTGGTTTCTAAGTTTATCTGTTTGGTTGAAAATTAAACTATTTTGTTGAATATTCTTTTTTTAGTGGATAATTCAAATATTTTGTTCAAGATTCTTTTCTGTTTTTTTAGAAAATTCATATTTTGGGCCACCAAATTTAGTTATTTATTTATAAAATCACTTTTTAGGATTCACTGCTTGTTAAAACTTCAAGTATTTTTTTCAAAATCCGAATTTTTTGTAGATTAAACATTTATTTTGTTGTTTGAAAGTTCAATTATTTTATTTTTTGTTCAAAAATAAATATTTATGAGTTGAAAATTAAAGTATTTGGTAGAAAATTTTTATTTATACAAGTATTTTATTGAAAGATCGTCGTTTTGGGTAGAAAATTTAACTATTTGCATTAAAATTACTTTTTTCTTGAAAATGCAACTGTTTTGTATAAATTTGTTCCTTTTTACTTAAAAATTCAACAATTTAGTTAAAATTTTCCATTTTATGAACTGAAAATTCTTCCTTAGACAAAAATTCAAATATTTTGTTGAAAAGTTAACTACTTGGCTTAAAATTCAACTTTGTTAAAAACCAATTTTATTTTTCTGAAGATTTATCTGTTTGGTTAAAAATTAAACTATTTTGCTAAATATTTGTTTTCTTTTTAGTTGAAAATTCATATTTTTTATTGGAAATTTAGAATATTTTGTTCAAGATTAATTTATTTTGTGGAAATATTCTATTTTGTAGGAAAAATCTCATCTTCGTGGTTGAAAATTTTTTTTTCGTGGAAAATTGTTCAGTTTTGTTTGAATAATTTAAATAGTTAGCACAAAATCACATTCTTTGGTTAAATATTCGAACACTTGATTGAAATACTTTCTAAATTATTTTTTTTTCATATTGACTGCTTTAATTAAAAATGTAACTATTTTGTTGAAAATTCACAGTTGCTGTTGATTAAACATTATTTTTTACATCTGAAAATTAAAACAATTCAATTTTTGTTCGAATTTGAATCTTTGTAAGTTGAAAATTCAACTATTTGTTTTAAGTGTACTTCTTAAATTAAAATAGAACTGTTTCATAGAAATTTGTCCCCTTCGGCTTTTTCGACAATTCAACAGTTTGCCCAAAAATTCTTGATCTCATTAACTAAAAAGTCTTTATCAGGTGAAAATTTAAATCTTATGTGGAACATTCTTCTTTTTGATTTGCAAATTCAGAATTTTTGACAGAGAATTCAACTAGTTGGTTTAAAACTGAAATACTTGATTAAAAATTAACTTTTTAGTTCATCATTTACATATTTTGATCAAGATTCCTGTATTTTGTGGACACATTCTTTTTTTTTTCTTGAAAATTCAATATAATTTTAAATGTTTTATTAAAATATAATTTATCCTACATCTCTCAGTAATGTTGGTGGAAAAAAAACTCGCACCACTTATTTTTGAGAAAAACGACTTTTTCATTGTTAACGATTAAAAATCTCGACGTAAATTGTCACGCTTCCTGAGGTCTATAAAGTTATATCATTACTAGATGTTTGTTTTGTGTCTTTTAACCAATAATAAAAAAAATCAATTAAAATTGCATTTTTGTTACTGAAACAGAAACAGACTATTTAAAAAATAGAATGTCAGTCCTATTGCGCATAAAAAAATCGAAAAAGTCGCACGATTCGAGCAATGTATGGAAATATTTAATTCAAAAATTCAATTCATGAATTGAGATTTTCCCTTTACCATAGAAAATATCAAAATTGCGCAAGTACTCCAGTCTCTGTTTCTGACAAGAGTATTTATCCCGAAAGGTTGCTCTTTTATATATTACTGAATATAGCCAAGTATTCACTCATTTTTCCATCGGTTAAGAATACGTCACTGTTCTGTTCCAGACAGTGAATTGCCTGGTATTGGTAACCCGTGACGTAAACCGCCGGAGAGAAATCTATATTCGACAATACCCGATTGAAATGTTGTACTCTGAAATCGAAAGACGTTTCAGCATTTTTGCACGCAATCATCTAACATAAGAAGGAAAACACTTTTGAACTTTAACCAATCATCCTTAAATTATCTAGAATAAATAATATAATCACCAGCAGACTATGTTTTGAAACAATGTTGATGAATTTTTTAATGATACAAGGATGATTGTTTTCAGAGTGGTTTCTATGTTCTAAGAGTATGGATCTTCATATGGGATTATCAGCAAATTCGAGTATTTTTATGTGGTCTTAGATACACGATGGGATTGTGAAACTCTTCGGGTGGGGTAATTGCTACAGAGATGGATCAGCGACATGTGTCGGAGCAGTGTTGCGGAATGAACGTGTTATTTAAATAAGCAACGCGGGAATTCGAAAAACCAAATAATTAATTCTTTAGAAGATAGTTTAATTTTCAACTATAAAACAAGCATTTTCAATCCATGGGGATGAATTTTCTTTCTAAAGAGACTAATGATTAAAAAAAATTTATTTTCGAACAGAAAGAATGACTTTTGAACAAAATACTGGAATTTTTGACGAAATAATCAAAATTTTAATTAAATAGTTGCATTTGTAACCAAATACTGGAATTTTAAAAACCAAAAGATGAATTCTCAACGAAAAATATAATAGTTGATATTTCAAACAAAACAAAAAACTTTTTACAAAAGCAGTTCAATTTTCATACAAAAAGTTTAATTTTTAACCCAATAGTTGTATTTTAAATCTACAAAGATGTACTCTCAACCATGGATACAAATTTTCAACCAAGATTATTTTTCTCTGAAAAAAGATGAATTTTTAAATAAAACGTTGAATTTGTAACTAAAAAACGTCAGTTTTTAACCAAAAATGGAAAAATTAAATATGCAGTAAGCAAATTTTATTTTCAAAAAAAAAGAATTATCAAAAACATAGTCAAATTTTTAATCAAAGATATAAATTTTTAACTGAAATGATGAATCTCAAAACAAAAAACGAATGCCTAATAAAGCAGTTTAACAAAGATCAATTTTCAACAGATTTTGCAGTCAAGAAAACAAAATCATTCAAATTGTTAAACTTTAAAGCAAAAAGATAAATTTCTGTGGAAAAATTAAATATTCGACAAAAACGATGAACCTTGATTAAAGAAAATATTTTTTTAAAGAAATTCGTACAACATTTACCCAAGTAGTTTAATTTTCAAATATAAAAAATGAATTTTTAGTCAAAAAATAAATTAGTTCTTAACAAAATAGTTGAACTTACAACCAACGAGATGAGTTTTCAAGTAAAATGATAAATTTTTAGTTGGAGTATCTAAATTCTCACTTAAGGAAATTAATTTTTTACTGAAAAAGAACGTATTTTTAATAAAAGACATGAATAAAATTGTCAATAAAAAAGATGAATTTTTAAGCAAATAGTTGCATTATCAACCAAAAGTGATTAAGTTTTCAACCAAAAGAGATTAACTTTCAAACAAACACACGATTTTTCAACACAATAGTCGTATTTTTAATAGAACATGGAAAATTTTCTACAAAACAGTTCAATTTTTATTCCGAAATTACGAATTTTTAACAGAAAAGTTAATATATAGTTGTAATCAATGTAATAGTTGATATTTGAACTAAAAAAATTTCATTTTAAATAAAAAACCGTTGAATTCAACCGAAAAATAAGAATTTTCAACAAATAGTTGAATCTTCAACTAAAAAAGAATAATTTTTAACTATGAATATGAATTTTCAAGAAAAAATTAATTTTCTATCAAAAGTTGAATTTTAAAATTTTTTTAGATTATTTTTTTTTTTATGTTTTTATTATTTTTTTATTTTTTTATTTATTATTATTTTTTATATTTAAGGAGATTAAATTTTTGTTAAAACAGATTAAATTTTTAAACCAAAAAGAAGAAAAAATGAATTTTCAAGAAA
>JAAAKG020141083.1:0-11948 GCA_010014905.2 Druon quercuslanigerum
GTCAATATATGTAAATAATGCGTTTGAGATCTTTGTGAAAAGCAGAGGTATCAAGTATACAGTAAATATTCCTTATACGCCCGAACGAATCGGAGTCACGGAACGTAAGAATATAATAATTCTTGAGGCTGCTAGGTCGATGATTCATTCGAATCTGAATTTACGTTCCCGTTTGGGGGCAAAAGGAATGAACACTGCTCTTTATGTAATTAATCAAAACTTCCGGAACAGATTGTTTTCTACATGTACCGTGAAAGAAACGAAAGAAACACGATAAGACATGTAGTTTTGAGTAGTAACGTTTTATTCGAGAAATTATCTGCTAATTTAATTAATTCCACTTCTTGAGATGATAATCATGAAAGAAGAGAACAAGATAAAGATTCTATTGAAAATAAACATGACTTATCATTAAACAAAGAAAAAGATTCTGAAAGTAGTCACCAAGAACCTATGCAAGGTTGAATCAATGATATTCAAAAAAAAAACGAAAATTACGCGATAGATCACTGATTAGTCAAAAAGAGTTTTATGGCTGACCAATGACATTTATTGTTCAAAAATTACCAGTGAATTATAAAGAAGCAATCATTTCAGAAGAGAAAGAACACTGGCGAGTAGCGATGCAGGATGCAATGAGACCGTTGAATGAAAATAAAACATGGGTGCTGCTTGAGAAACCAGAAGATAAAAAGGTAATTAATAGTCGTTGGGTTTTCACGCGAAAGAATAATTTAGATGGGTAAAATTACAAAAAATGGGAACGTTATAAAGTGCGATTAGTAATTAAGAGTTATTCACAAGAAGAAGGGATTGATTACAAAAAAACTTTTAGTCCCGTAGTACCTTTTCTTTTATTTGTAGATGTATAAGTAAAAAGATATGTTAGAAAATATTGAACTTTACTCAGAAAAAACTTAATACTGATACAAAGATACTTATCAACTAGGGTCTTCTATATAAATAGTGTGAGAGTCGTAAGGACCTAACCGTTTTATATACAGCTTGTTTCCACGTGTTTCCAGTACTTTTTCCACATGATAAATGTCTGGATTTCTAACTCTGCCCAGTTCTTCTTCATAAAAGCTACCTGTAACAGCTTTACCCTTATAATCTTTAAGTATATACGTCACTGGTTGGGTGTTCTTAACATGACATATAGTAAATATTTCAGCTGTCCAAGTAAATGTGTAGCCTTTCTCAAAAACCTGCGTAAATTTACTTACTCGTGATTTATCACCAACTTTAAATTTATCTTTCTCAACAGCTTGTTTCATGTTTTGAATGCACAATTAATTTAGCGCATCCTATGTTCATAAAGCTAAAAAGGTCAAAAAGTTTAGAAAGTTCGTGAAAATATATAGAGTTGGGGTAAAGCCAATGGAAGTTCAAGATACCTTAAAATAGATTTATTATGAAGAGATCTCTATGTACAATGATAAAAGGGTGAATATTTGAAGTTGGACTCGTAAGAAATAAAAGATTCACAGAGCTAAAATAAAGTTCGTTTGGTTCGTTTCGCAACTCTGAGCCAACTAAACCTTCACAGTAAAAACTTGGAGGTTTATTTTGTTGCTGGGAAAATTATAACGGTGCTCACTGTACCGTCGTAGAGATTCAGATATCTCTCGAACTTGGGGTACGACATACTGAGTATGTAGGGTACGAAATACCCACAAGGTGGGGTACGAATTACGAAAAGTCAGATGTTACTGTTTTCAAATTTTTACACTTGAGTTCAAGGATACCATGGCCTTAGAAAAGTATAAGTTATGTCGATTGCACTTTGGGAAACTAGATTTCTAGTTATGAGCATGATTCCAGTTGCCAGGGATGGAATTCCGATGCCCTCTAATCTAGTTTATCGAATCTCTCTTTCTAAATCATGAATGTTTAGAATGTTGAAAATATTTTTCAAAGCATTATTTATTGCCAAAAAAAGGTTTATTTCTCGAGTTGTAAATATAAATTTGCGTTTTTTGTGGTAAGTTCAAATCGAGGTTCTGTTATTTCCATTTAAATAATTACGAAACAGACAGTACGTGAATCGAGTAAAGATTTATATATCGACACAAATAAAATATTATTCAAATTGCATAGTTCTATAGCCCATAAATAATTTTAGATTCAGTTCTCGTAGCGAAAATATTCAAAATGAAGTGCTGAAAATTTAACAGCCGGTATTCTGTAACATTTCGGTGTAATTACAAATATTTTTATTGTATTCAATAAATATCAAAACTAAATATTTTTTCGACCTAGAATACATTCATCACATAAAGTAATATCCTTATAGCACAAAAAATTGTATGCAACTACAGATATGGTGGAGTAGAATCAAAAGATTAAATTGTTAATTAAGAGCATGCTTTTTTTGGTAAAAGCAACAATTTTCGGTTTTATAGGGTAATAGGTACACAAAATTTTTTTATAAATAACTTTCAACAGCTTTAAATTTTCACAAAAATAAAAGAAGAAATTTTACTGGTAAGTTTTGTGCACTGCCATGCTTCCGTTAGCGAAAAATCTCTTATTTTCTTTAGATTTTACTAAAAAGCAAAAAGGGTCATAAATATTTTCTCGAATATTGTGACACGTCAAAATATGATCGCTTTTTATAGCTGAAAATTTCGGTAAAAAATGAATAAATTTACATTATTTAGTTTAGAAATGATAGGGTACCCCGATCGGAAAACATATACATTTCGACGTCTTGGGTTTTCTGGGAAATACTTCAATTGATACCCTGCAACGCTTCTTTTTAGCAATATAAGACACAAAATGACACTATTATAAAGATTATTACTTTTATTCGCCGTTTATCGATTCTGCTCGATTCAAAAGATTCAAAACATTGAGTAGAGGTTATGTTGCCTTTAAAATGCGCACCAACGCGCATGAGTTTTGTGACGACTTTCATATTACCGTTGGACCTAGGCGATTGGTGGGGGAACGTGGCCCAACTCTCCCTTGAGGATCTCTACTCTTCAATTACACATAGATGTAAACTATCGAACCTTCCTTTAGAGGGGAGCGGTAAATAGCTAATCAGATAGCTGTATTTCAAATTTTATTCAAGTTTTGACGTCAGCTGGCAGGATGTCTATGCAATGAGGGCCAAGCAATAATATCAATCCCAGGGGATAAAACTTAACTTAGTTAATAACTTGAAAAAAAATATTTTTTGCAGTCACAAAAAAAATTATCGGTTTTATTATTTGATTGAATAACTTTAGAAAAATAAAAATAATGTCTGATTACAATTATCGTGATAAATACTTATTTTCCAATTTATTATAAAAATAAAGTTTCGTCTCATGTATTTGGTATTATTGTCTAGCCCTCCGAGTGCAGACATCTTGGATATCTCCACCTAATCTGAAATACCTAATAACTCCATTTTACAAAGTGCGAATAACGCACCTTCTAAAATTCAATAGCCATGACGTAAAATTAGCGAAGCTGTCAAAATAATAAAGAATGAATTTATATATGGCTATTTCAAATAGAAGTCAAGAACGAGAAGATTATTCATAGAATGCTGTTTTTCATTTTGTACCCCAAGAAGCGGACACATCGTACCCAAAGTAGTAGGTACAGTTGATCGATACTTCGTACCCCAAATGTTTGACTTCAAGGGTCAATTTTCGTTTTTTTTTTGGATTTTGAAAATCCTATAATTTAGGTAATTTTTATTTTATAAAAAGAAGTCATAGAGAAAAAATGGTTGTATTTTTGGGTACTATAAATGGCTATCGATAGAATTTTAAAATTATGAAAAAAGTGGTTTTAAAAATGTTGAAAAAGTCCTAACTTTTTGAATTTTTGTTGATAAAAGGTACAAATTGTACCGAAAAGTCAAGGGTTGAGAAAGGTGTTTCAATCAAATAATTTTTGAGTTCAAAAAAAGGTTTTTTGGCTCAATTTTAATTTAATTTCTGAGGACCGTAAGACATAAAGAAAAATCTACGATTGAAAATTCATAAATATTGTCAGTCGAAAAAAGGATTGATTTGGTTTCAAATCATTAAACAATTTTAAGTATTAATAGTGCTCTAAACTAATTACATAAAAACTTGAGACATATTTACACACAATTTTTAAGATTGAATTCAGATAATTATTTTACAGCATCGAAACATTTTAAAAATTATTAAATTGGAACAGGAAAATTTAAATATAAATAAACTTTTATTATACAAAGCATACCTAATATTCGATTACATTATCTTATTATTATATGTCATTTAATATTGTTAACTAAATTAAGCAGCTAATGATGAATATAAAATTTTGCCAAATTTCATAGATTGGTTGAGGCAGCACTATCCTGGAGTTTTGTTAGCGCTTATGCCTTTCCTTTTGCAAATGCAACTTTTTCTTCGCTTTCATCACGTATCTTCCATGTCTATCTTTCCATAGGTCGAGCAAGTCTTTATATTTTAGATTGGGAGTATTCGCTAGAGTAGAGGGTAGGTTTGAATGATCTCTTCCGAAGCTTGCCTGAAATAGGCTGATTCCTAAACTATCGTGTTTGGTAGTATTATAAGCTAGCGTGATGATTTTGAGTACTACGTCTTATTCGGCTTGAGTGTCTTTGATACAAGTCCTTAAAATTTCTTTTAGAACTGAGTGTGCTTTTTCTAAACTTCCATTGCTTTGAGGGTGATAAGTTGTGGTTTTAATGTGCTTTATTCTCAAAAGGGTTTCAAAGTTTTTGTATTCATTCTGACACGAAGTTTGTTTCTTGATCCGTGAGTATGTTTTTGGGCGCTCCAAAGATATAAATAAAATGGTCAAACAGGTTTTCTAGTATTGTTTCAGAAGTTGTTGTTTTAAGGAGAATGAATAGCAAGTATGTCGAAAGTTGATCCTGAATGCTAAGGATGCAGTTACTTGTTTCCTATTATAGTTTTAGGTAATGGGCCAAATATGTCCATTGCAATCATATGATTCGGTTCTATCAAGGTGTCTCGTATAATCGCTTCGGACTGCATTTTTATCCGTGTAGTTTGTTGCAGTTGGCTGGCTGGGCATCTTTTTTCGTGTTTTCCACTCACTTAATTGCCTTGCTTTCATTACACTTTTATTTTCACCGAAATGCTGGTTGGCTATTGAACCGTGAACTTCTCTCAGGATTTCCTGCTTTTCGTCCTGAGTTAATCTGCTAGTAGTGGAGAAGCAACAGTGTATATTCAGGTAGTCACTGTAGTTTTTACCAAGAAAGTTTAGAAATTTTTGAATTTTAATCTTTTCTAAAGGTCGAATTGCTGGGTCTGGAAATTTTAGTCGAGCCAGAGTTTTTCATTATACGGTAGCAACTCTTCAACGTTGAAGTTATATGTTCTTCTTTTCTGTATCCTTCTTCAGAGTTTATCACCTCAGTTGGGCTTTCCAATTGACAGATATTCTTTTCTATCATCCAGCCACTGTTGGAACTTATCATATAGTTCTTGGTCGAAATCTAGCGTAGGACTTCCCCGTGAGTCATAGGGTTCGTTGATAAAGACAGTTGGGCTTTTTTATGGTATTTCAATTTCTATTGATGGTTCACGCACTCTGCTTTCGGGCAGTTTCCTTCTAGGGGCTGGTTAAGGTGCTGGTGTGCTAGTTATCGAATCATCGTCTGAAGTATCGGGCGTTTTTTCATTAAAGGATGCCTCTTCTAAATCCTCAGATAACAGTTCTGCTGGGTCTTCGACTTCTTGGAGTAGGTCAGATATCGGGAACATTCTCGATAAGAATCAGCAACTTTATTTTATTTACCTTTAAGGTATTCTATCGGTTTGTAAGAATAAGCTGCTAAACGTAATCTCCATCTTAGTAACCTTGAAGAGGGATTTTTAACACTATCGAGCCATTTTGGAACCTGGCGATTGGTCTGAATCCTAAAGGTCCTACCAAGGAGATATTGTCGTAGGCGTGGGGTTGCCCAAATGACTGCAAGGAGTTCTTTTTTTTAAGTTAAGTAGTTTTTCTCGTCTCCATTAAGTGTTCTCGATATAAAACAATGAGGGTGGCCGTCCTCGCTTAGTAATGCTCCTGGTACTACGTTAGAAGCATCGGTGGTCAACAGAAATTCCTTCTGAAATTTGGGATATCTGAGCACGGGAGCTGTCCGTAGGTTTTCTTTTAACCGGTCGAAAGCTTGTTGGTGCCTATCGCTCCATTTAAAAGGATTACTTTTTTTAGTGAGTTCTGTAAATAAGAAGGATTGAACATCCCTCGGACACTTACGTTCCTTAAAGTCTTTGACGGCTGACATTTTCGCTAGGTTGGATTTAACACCATTTGTTGTGATATTGTTTCCGAGATATTCTAACTCAGGTCTTAAATACTCACATTTATCAGGCTGGAGTTTCAAGCCTGTTTCACGCAAGCGAGCCAGTAGTATCCTTAAATTCTCGTTATGCTCTTGTATATTTGATCCCAAAACCACTTTTGTTGGTAGAGAAAGTGATGGAGGTATGATTTGTTGGTATTTGATGGAAGCCTGATCTCAGGACGAATGCTGAAAAGAACCCCATGTGGTCCAGAATGTCCTCTATCACAGGAAGCGGGTAGGCATCTTAATCAGAGTCTTCGTTTATTTTTCTGTAATCTACCACCATTCCTAGTTTGTCGCCCTTTTTGAGTCGGCTACGTGCTCTTTCAAGAACTATCTATGGCATTTGGGTGGTCTATAAGATTTAATATTCTGTAAGATTGGTGTACAGTATAGGGTCGTTATCCAGCGTACACAGATCTGTATATTGGATGATTATTCTCAAGATTGTGTTAGCCATGACTAGTTCTACGTGGTCTAGTCAAGTTTTGGATAGGAGGTTTGCTATTCTTGGATAACTGTCAGGCTTAGGTTCGCGAATCGCTTTCTCGGAGATTTTATTTATACTAACAATTTCATCGTACATAGAGGCTTTAACTAGTTGCGGTATTCTTGAGTAGTTAAGGTGGGGTACTTTTGGAATTCCATTTCTGACCTGATAGATTTATTCGGGAATATTTTTGGTTTCATTTATCCCGACCTTAGTTTTATCGGCTAGATTAGTCTGGATACAATTAATCTTTATGGAGTTAGCGTCTGCATAGCTTACGTTGTCATGAAGCGGTATTTTGTGTTTTTCTAGGATTAAAAATTAACTGTGATCACGTATCTATCATACTTAGTGATAAATGGTAAGCCTATAAAGCTTTTATGGGTAACGGAAAGTGATTTGGAACAATATAAAACAAATGTTTTTTGGTAAGGTAATTATAATAGGTTGCCGTTTGGTACTGATGCTGGTCGTTTTCCATTGTAAAATTATTTTGAAGTGGAAAAGTCTTCCTGTCTTTCGTCAGCATGCTTTCTTTCTTCAGGTTAATCGCTGCTCCAGAGTCGACTAATAATCGGTAATCGGTTCCGTTTGCCCTTCTTGTCCGTATTCACTGCAGTCTTTCGGATATGGCAGATGCTCGGCTGTATCTTTGTATTGAAGTTGCTCATTGACTTCTTCTTGGCTAATTGCCATTCGGTCTAAATAGAGTTACTCCTCTTCCAGGACATTCCGAACTACCTGTGTTGGTCGCTTTAGGAAGCCACCTTGTGGAAAATTTCGCGGCACGTACATCAGGTATTGGCCTATGAAATGCCCGGCTTTTCCGCACTTATGGCAGCTACCAAAGACTGTTCAAGCAGGCTGATTTTGGTTAAACTGGGGCGATTTAAATAGTGTGGAATTAGCTCGCTTTGGTAAAAACTGCCATGCTGGTAGATGGGATTGAGTCCTCATGGGGTGTTGGAAGGTTGAGGGTATTATCCGCGCCGGTTGCGCTTCCATCAACCACATTTCCCTCTCAACGGCATCATTTTATGATTTGTTGAGGTGGGATGGCTTTTGATGTTTTACCTGCAACCCTATTCCGCGTCTTATGTTCAGCAAATTCCTCTTAGTGCACTCCTGATCTTCGATACTAATGGCTATCTTCTGTTCCATCGGACTAGTATACCCGCTCTGTATAGCATATTTAAGTTCGTTGACATTTGGACGAAATCTTTAATTGAAATTTTGTATAGTTTTCATGGGACCCTGTTTGCAGCTTCCGAATTTGGAGCATAACGCTGAAACCGAACATACTTTAGATAAATTTTGTCGTAGCTGGATTCTGCGTTGTTAGCTTCAAGATATAGGCAGCTGCCTCTTCAGCCTGTTCGCGGGCCTCGTTCAGTCTTACGAATTTCGGAAATCAAGAATTTTACGTTGTATAGTGACTACAAATTCACCAACTATTTTTAATTCAAATTTCCTACTTTTCGTTTTTTAACGACCTTTCCGTAGAAAAGCCCGGAGTTCTTCTTCAGTATTCCGCAGAATCGCCAAAATGTGAAGGGGCAAAAATGAACTTAACGTTTATTTTTGTTAAAGATGCTCAGACGTTCTGTCAGCACGACTATTCTTTTTTTTGAATGAACTTACAGTGAATCGCAAAGGATGTGATAGAACTAAAAAATGGGTCTGCGCGCGATTATATGGCTCTTTTTACACTAAACAAGAGTGGGGAGTTATAGTGCTGTTACAAAATATAGCAAAATTACTAAAACAAATTTTTCGTTGTGCTTGATAAAATCAATCATAACAACTTAAATACCTTAATTAAATAAAATTATATAAATTGATTAAATAGATTTTTCCTATTAATAATATTGATAATTCGGTTAATAATATTATTCATTTAACTTTATTATGGTGTATCGTATGTATTAAATATACCTGGATGATTAGAGCTCTTATTTAAAGTAACAGAAAAATACGAAAATATATACTGCAAATTTTCAAAAAGCATAACATGAATTGTGAAATAGTCAAAATGGTCAATGTTTAGAGTAAATGTGTAAATGAAAGGAAATGAAATGTTTGTTCTTAAAATAAGTATAATTTATTCTGATAAAAAATACAACGGAGAAGTTCGCGCTAGTTTTTAGAATGTGTTTCGTTCGGAAGCTAATAAGTATCTAATTGCCTAGTCAAGTTGAAGTGCACTTGGGGTTACTTTGCCCTTACAGTAGGTGTGTACAAAGTTTCGAAAGCTACCTGTGATTCGCACAGAGAACGGTCATCGATTCCTATTGGTACAACGTCGGTAAGCAGAGAAGCAAGGTGTTTCCTGGTGGCCCTGCTTGGGCTAGTCGGAGAAACGGTGCCATAAATTTGCTTAAGTAAGGTTGTAGACTAAATCCTAAGTCATGCCAAAGAAGCACGCCTGAACAATAAAGGCAGCAAATTCCAAAATTAGAAACTCTCTTGTAAATTTTGTCGAGGATTACAGTTGTAATAGTGAAAATCGAGAAACCTTTTAAAGATTCTGACAATTTTAAACCTCTGCTTAAAAGGTACTTAAGTAAATTTGAAGGCTGTCTATGGGCTCTACAGAGTTATAAAATACTAAACTTGAAGCAAAATGAAAGAATATAAATGTAAAAACGGTTCAATATTGAGTTAGTTCTCGCACGCAAATTAAAACATAGAAATTATTATTAAAAATTAGAAACGTTAATTGTTACGACGTAACAGTCAACATTGTCCGAAACTTTCTTTATATAATTTATCATTTATGTATGACCCCTAATGATAAAGTAGAACATATGTGATTAAATCACAAATATAGAAAATTTCGGAAAATTCATTTTACATATACAAACAAAGTCAATCACAACTTACCTTAGTGAAATATAATATCACTTTAATTTCAATTTAATTTAATTTATTGAGAAAAAAGCTCATGTATTTACGTATTATGATAAAATTGTTGTAAAACTGAATTGCATAATTTATAGATTAACCCCTATGACAAGGCAGAACATTAAAAAATTACCGAAATACATATCAAGTCTATTAGAAAAGTCAATAACAAATCACCTGAATTAAATATAAAATATTCTTACATATTACGCATAATAGTAATTTATAAACAAAATAAAAAATAATTCATTCTTATTCTTATTCATTTCACTTCATTAGCAGCGATCGATAAACGTGATCGATTAATGAAATACATTTGATATATTAGGAATGAATATTGAATTTACTTAGCCTAAGCATCAGGTGAGAAATATTATTCATTTTCTTTTATTAGGAGAAAAAAGTTGAAATGTTATGCATAATAATCATTCATTAGAAAATAAAAGCTCCTATCAAAAGTAAAAGTACAAAGACATAAATCGAAGTAATTATCAGCGATCGATAAAATTAGAAATCGGCTATTTGAGTTGTATTAATTTTACGTTAGAAAAAAGTTCGCCCTATGACTTAAAAAATAGAAAGGAAATCTTAATAATAATAATCTCTACATCATGATCTCGACTAATGGAGGTGACGTGTTTTTATAGAAAGGATTCCGAAAGTATATCTTTTAAAGATAATTGAAAAAAGGTTGCTCGGTGTGATAGAAAATGAAGGAATTAGAAAAAAAGAGAAGTACGGTTCCGATTATGAAAGAGCGATTTTGGTCTCCATTCGGTATTTAAGACTCCGAAAGTTGAATGATTATAGAAGAATCAGGAGGATTCCCTCGTGGCTTACGGACTCTCAACTACATACCAGTGAAGTTGAGTTTTATTATCGGAAGAGCTTTGGATATCCGAGTCTTCTCGGATCAAACTTATGCCATGTATTCGACTTATTTAAACAAAACCACTTGGCGAAAGAATTTACAATACATTAATGGCTATTTTAAAGAACAATCATTTATTTCAAAAGTATAAAAAATCCTGCAAGGATTTTAATATGTTAGTAGTTAATACAATTAGATAATAACTATCTTTTGATTTGAATTAAAAAGAATTCCTTCATTCAAATAAAAAAAGTTTAAAATTAATTAGAAAATAATATCTTTCTCATATGTATTGGCATATGCAGTAGGATTTCTATACAAATGATTTATTTTGAATTCTCGTTTATATTTTGTGCAATATTATCGGGAAATTGTTTAAAAAATAATTTTAGAAAATTTCAAAAATTAATTTTCAACGGCTGAGAAACAGGATGATCATTAAATTGAACGAGTTACAAACAGGAATACGCCTGAAAAATTTAATCGATTGCCTAATTCCAATTACGCAGGTGCTGACACATGAAAAATTTATAAATGGAAGCTTCCAGTGCATTACTCACGCAGAATTTTAATTAGCAGCAGGAGCAGCAGAAAATTCTAAAAATTCGAATGTCAAAAGGAATGCAATTATCGCACGGCGTAGGGTGAATCTGGTGGCACTCTCGATAATAATTTAAATTATTCGGCGTTTTGCCAAAATAGATACAGTTACTCAATCGACGAAAAAAGGTTGTTAGTGGAACTGATTAATATTTTTTTGGACTTTACCTGTAGATTTGGCGTACAATGGTCTAACAATTCCAGCATATGCCTTATGTTTTGAGGGTCTGGAATCACGAAGTTTAGCTCTATGTCAAACTCGCCTCCTACCAGCTGCAAATAGAGAACATTAAATTAAATGTAATAGCTGTATCTTTCAAAATATCAACAAAAAAAACTACGACGCAAAAATTTCCAAAAAGTAAAACGTATACAGTACAATCAACGTAATCAACATATTCGGTCCAATTTTTGTCCATCTTATTTAAATATGCTTATACGTAAGAATAATAAAAAAAAACTACTTATGATACGTTCTGGATGAAGAGCAAATAATTCATTAGCGTATTTTAAAGCTAACTCATCGCAGCGTGTTGCGTTCAATTAATAGAATGAACGAAACCAGCGATAATGAATGAGTAATATAAGCGAAAAGCTACTGCATTTAGTACAGACTGCTTGCTAACAATTATTTATTTTTAATACTTACGATATATATATATATATATATATTGTAACCCCCGAGTTACAAGG
The DNA here is from genome assembly GCA_010014905.2 of Druon quercuslanigerum. Lineage (NCBI taxonomy): Eukaryota > Metazoa > Arthropoda > Insecta > Hymenoptera > Cynipidae > Druon > Druon quercuslanigerum. The sequence continues at coordinate 11,884 of JAAAKG020141083.1, forward strand.
GGTTGCCTGAAAGTAGGCAAAAATTGTATCTCCTGTGTGATCCTTCTAAAATGCAGCATCCCACA
>JAAAKG020141084.1:0-11948 GCA_010014905.2 Druon quercuslanigerum
TATTTTTCCACAGTGTATTGCAACAGCTTGTGAGCATAAATCTGATAACTTTTACTATCACGGTGCAAGATTTTTTTCTGATTTGCCTACAGATAACATGTTTTAAATTGTTTCCAACTAATTAAGATTAATGAAATATTAGAAATTTACACTACTTGTGCCGTATCTGCTTTACAAATGAACAAAGTGTCTTTATCCCGTGCTCATTTCATACACAATTTTGAGAGCATTTAACATTTTAAAAAGAACAAATTTTAGCTCTGTCATAATTAAAATTGCATGAACGTAATCAGTTATCAAAAACGATATGAAATTAAACGTATAACTACTTACTTATTATTGTAAATCATTAGAATAATTATATTTACAAAATTTAATATTGGAGTGGTAAATGAACGTGCTGTTCGCACATAGTAACTCCTGTAATTGTAACTCCGGTGGTAACTCATTTTTAAAATTCTCTAACTTCATCAATTACCGACGCGCAACGTCTCAGAAATGCAAAAACTGTGAAGTAGCTCTCGGGACTAAGTCTGCCGGCCAAGAGGGCGCGTTTAGGAACCCCATTTTGACGGAGTCTCTTATTCCATTACATGAGCAATCTCTCACCTCATCTCTGACGATACTATACCGTGCACACTTACGCACTCTGATTTAGAGTGATTACATTTTCCGTGTACCTTGCCGTATTTCTACATGTTAAAAAGTTTAGGGTATAAGTAGGACAATAAAGAAATCTGGCACGAGTCTTCGAATGTCTGTCCCCAACAAAATATGTACCTGGTCGTGTGTGTACAGCAACCGGTGCACACGAACTCCGCTCACGGTCAACCACCCTCCGAATAAAAATCCTGAATTCCGCTCGGGTCAAAAGTAGGTAGTTTTTCATGAGCACGAGCTCCGCTCAAAGGGCTTAAAAGTGTCCCTCCCATAAGAATACATTTTAAATTACGTTTCGCAAATTTGTTAAATTTTAAAATAATTCTGTAAAAAAATTGTTCAAAATGTTTAAAAAATTCAATTTTGCTTAATTCTAAGTATCCCTTCAACTTACTCAAATTGTTTATAATATGTTTTAATCTTGCAAAAACGAAAATTTTGCTTTGAAATTTTTTGTTACTTCTCGAAATTTTAGGAAATCAATTTTCAACCAAAAGGATGATCTTTCAAACAATTGCATTTTTGAGCTAAAAATAAGGCACTCTCAACAACAAATATGACTTTTATACAGAATAGATCAATTTTTATACACAAAGCAGTAATTTTTAATAAAAAAAAGTTCATTGTAAGCAAAATATTTACATTTTCAACCAAAGAGATGAATTTTGTACTTTTTTGTGAATTCTTGTAGAAAATAGAAACTTCAACAAAATACAATATACAGTAAAATACAAAAAAAATGTATAAAATTCGTTCCAGTAAGAGAAAAAAGTAGTACTTTCCTATAATTTTGATTGTAATTTACTGTATTTGTCTGTAAATTCTTGTAAAAATTGCTTAATTTTTTTTCCATTTTACGCATGAATTTTATGCACCTTTTTTAGGAGAATCGCATTTCTTTAGACAAAATTCTATCTCTAAACCAATTTTTAATGGAAAAATGGTGAAGGCGTGTAATTATTTATAAAAAAAGTTTTGTTGTTGTTATATAAGAAATTATTGGTTAGTCAAAATTAATTGACAATTGGAAAAAATCTCCCTATATAAAAGTAGATTTGCATTGCTGAATCTCTAGGAAAACTCATAGTCAGTAGGTCAGTATAGCAAAGCAGAAGAAGACGTCCACTCAAATCGAAATGGCCGGAGTTCTTGTGCGCCCCTAAATAGTTCCGCGAGCGAAATTCAGGAAGAAAATAAAGAGGAAAATAAAAGCTTGCAGGTGAAATCCTGACCATGAGCAGAGTTCGTGTGTGCCCTGTGTAATGCCCACTTTGCACTTAATCATCTCAGTATAACTGGAATGCTAAGATTAGCTAATGTATAGAATTTCTAAAAATAAAACCAACAATACTACTACTGTAATCAGAAATAAGATATTTTTTCCTGAAAAAGAAATTGTTTTTCTAACATAAAAAAAGAGAAGAAAATGAGATATGAGTTTGTTCATAATTCAACTATCTTGTTAAAAGTTAATCTTTCTTTGCTGAATATCACCTTTTCTGTTAAAAGTGCATCTTCTCTGATGAATTTGAAATAAGCGAATTATTTCTTTGAATCAAAGAAACATTTTTTTAATCCACATTACTAATGTGCCATGAGATTGCGCAAAACAAATCAGTTTGATTATTTTACGTTACCACTTCCTTCGGAACACGTGTTGTCAAATTTTTTCGAAGGCGGACGCCTCTTGATAATAATTTTAATCCTAACCTCATGTGCACAATTTCGTCACAATTTATTTTTTTATCTTAAATTTTCGTGAAGAATTCCAAATTAGGAAAGAATAAAATTCATTTACATACAAAAAATATTAAAATCAACTTTTTCTTCAGGTGAACAAATAGATAATGCAAGTTTCTTGGAACTCGAGTTGTCGAATCCAATTATTCAAAAATATTTCCATGCGAAGAAAAAAGATTTTTTTGGCTTTTTGCTTGTATTTAATTAACTATTTTCATTTTAAATTAAATGGAATTATTTGCTTCATGAAGAAGCCAATTTATTTATAATTCATTATTGGATTCAAATAAAATGTTTATTTATTTTTAAAAAGATCTGTTCTCTTTTTTCAACTAAAACGAATATTTCATTTAAAGAAATGTACAGGTCAAATAAAAATCACATTTCCTTAATTTTAAGTAATTTTTCATTTGAAGCAATCAAATATTTCGTTAATTCAAAGAATATTTGGTTTGAATTAACGAAATATTTATTTGTTTTAAAGAAAGTTTTTTTCATTCAACAAAACTTTTTTCTGGGTGTGTACCACTTCGTTAAAAATTAATTTTTTTGTTTCAAGTTTCAAATCTTTAATTGCATATTTACCTAATTTATTGAATTTTTTTTATTTCAAAACAATTTTTACCTGAAAAATTTTAATTTTCCATTTTTTTATTGTTAGAAAACTAATTTTTTGGGTCGAAATTTCTTCTTTTGCTAGTTCAAACTGCAACTGTTTGGTTACTTTTGGTGGTAAATTAATAGCTTCAGGTTGAAAATGCAACTGTATTTTTCTTAAAAAATCTAATTTCTGGTTGAACTGGTTGAGTCTTACACTTTATACATTTGTGTCTTTAGGTTGAGAGTTGACCTAGTTTCTAATTAATTTCTTTTCTGGCTTGACAATTAGTCATTCAAGTTAAAAAATTCATTCATTTCGTTCAAAATTCGACTATTTTGCTGAAAATTTAATTATTTTATTGAAAATTTAACTAAATCAGTTAAAAAGGCGATAAATCAGTCAAAGTTCAACTGATTCTAATCAAAAAGAGACTAAAACCCGAGTTTCCTCCCCAAATTACCAAATTACCAAAAATTACCAAAAAAACGTGTTCGGTCCATATAATCAAATTTGTGGATGCATAGAAAATTTCATGTATGAAACATGTTTAGAAAGGTACTTGGAAAACTTATTTTTGTCCTGGAAAACTTGGAAAACTGCTGTAATTTTTTTTTCGCAGAAATGATAGATACCCTGGTTATGTATTTTTCTTCCATTCAGCTGAGCAGGTAAGCCGAGAAAAAATAATTCAAACCACACGCAAGGGTTCAATAAAAATGGTTGAAGATTGTCTGACTCTCTCGTTGCTAAGTTTCTCTCTCTAACAGATCAAGAATTTTACGAACAGAATACTACCCATTTTCGGGTGTGAAGTTGTATTTGTATTTGCCAGGGGGCACTAGACTGCATTTCCGATTTTCTTATAGATGTCGCTGCAGTCATTTATGTGCTCAGCCAAACTTACCGTTTCTCCGGATAAGCGATTGAAGAGACGGTTGAACACATGAACTCCATAAGAGGGAGTTTGCAGTTGAATAACAATTCTAATTTTCCAGATATAGGAATAATATTTTTTATTAGTGAGGGGCAAATAGGAAACTATAGATGGCTGTAAAAAACTAAAAATCGATGTGTTCCGCATTAGATCTCTTTCTTGTCAATATTGTTCTACTCCTATCCTTTTCAACTCCAACTTCTCTATTTCTGCCATTCACTTGCCTATCCCCGTTCATTACTCAATAATTTTATGTTAACCTAAATTTAATTTCCTTTTTGACTATCGTTTTATATCTCTTTATAACTCTAGATTCGCACATGTATTTTTGTATCTTCTTTACATAAAAAAAAAATTATTTGTAATTAAATTTCAGTTCTCGAATTTCAGTGTCCTTTTCTGAATTAAATGGGACTGTTCAAAAGATCAAAGTCCGCACCGCAAAAGTAATAAAATTTGCTGCATCTAAATCTTGTATATGGGGTAAGATTTTCTAAGTTTCCCCGCCAAAAATTTGCTGTCGCCAATCATATTTCAACTTTGACAGACTGTACTGCTAGTGAACCTCTTGAAATCCTGTAAAGGGCGCACACCTAGTACCACGGGTTGCTAAGATACAGGGACCCGAATTAAACAATTAAACAATTATTTCACCTTGATTATTCATTTTAAAAAACGTTTTTGAGTTTTTCTACAAAATCGGCATTTTTTATTTTTGTTCAAGTAGGTTAGAAAAAAATCTTGATTTTTTCTCGTGAAAAGCATCCCAAAGCAAATATGGGATGGAAAGTATTGGTTGAGTTGTATGACGTATATGAGCGCGGGTGCCCCGCGTCAACTGTCTACAGCGCTGCTGGGCGTGCTGTAGTGTTTCAGTATAGTTTTACGTTTTATGTTTAGTTATAGTTTTAATACTTGAACAAAATGATTTTTCTGTTTATGTGTAACGAATTTTTTATTATATTTTCACTTTTATATATCTGGAGAACCGTGTAGTTATTTTCAATACGGTTCTATTTTAGGAAATCGGTAGTTACTATAATAAAATAATCAGATACTTTGATGGATTTTTTTTGTTGAGTTATATTCCTAGATGGTTTTTAATACGTCTATTTGCCTCAAATGTTTTGGGAACTTTTTTGTGTTAATCTCTTTGCCTATCACAATTTTAAGTGCTTTTCGGTGAGAGTCTCCTTACCTTTCACATTTCGGGTTACTTTTTTTATATGAGCCCCTTGCTTCTCACGTTTTCCAGTGCTTTTTGATGTAAGTCCCCTTGTCTCTCAGAGTGTTACTTAAAAAATGATTTTTTATTCAATTTAACCTTTACTTTGCTTTTCTCTTCGCGATCTCTGTGCGATCTCTCTCTCTCTCTCTTCAGGAAAATTCCATACTGTGGAAATGACGAATAATTCTTGAAAATCAGAGTCTTTTCAGTAGAGGGTATAAAATACTGGGTATAAAACATTGGAAGAAAATGACTCATCAAAAAACATCCGGAAATATAACAGGCCGGCAGAACCGTCCACCAAAATAGTTTGTTATTTTATTATTAACTATCGTTTAGCTACAACATTTGTTACACATACACAGAAAAATCATTTTCATCAAGTATTAGAACCACTGAGACACTACAGCACGCCCAGCAGCGCTGTAGATAGTTGGCGCGGGCCACCCGCGCTCGTGCAACCTCCTACAACTCAACTTATACTTTCAATCCTATATTCGTTTTTGGATGCTTTTCAAGAAAAAAAAATCATGCTTTTCTCTAGCCTAATTAAAAAATATTTTAAATTTCGATTTTTGAGAAAAACTAAAAAACTTTATTTAAAATAAAAAATCAAGGTGAAATAATTTCTTCATTGTTTAATGAATAATTTAATTGTAAACCTCGCTAAAATACCTTTCCAAAACCCTTATAAAAAATACAATTTAATAAGTGTATCAAGAGTTATTTACAATTGAATGTTAGTAGTCGGGGTGAATCATCGAAAATTCGGACCCCTGTATCTTGACAACCCCCTGTACTAGGTATGCCCCCTTTACAGAATTAAAAGAGGTCCACTAGCACTAAAATCTGGCAAAGTTTGAATAAGATTGGTTAAATCAACATTTTAGGCGGGGACACTTGGCAAATTTGACCCCGTATCAGTTCCAAAATAAATCCAAGAAAAAAAAACATTATTGATTTTTGAATAACGTGATGAATCACTTTTATTTTTTCCTAGTTCAACTTTAAAACTGATATATCAGATTTAGACTTCAAAAATATTAATATTTTTTTATTACTTTCCTAAGAAATACAATGAGCTGAAATTTAATAGTGAAAATTCGATACAAATTATAATAAGGCTGGTATTTCTCATGCGGTACCCCAGAAAGTGAATTATTTTAATAAACATCAAACTTCAAACCTGGTATAAAGGATGTAAGAGATAGAGTCATTGCCTAAAATCCCACGGGATTGATTATCAAATCCTTTCAGGATGGCAACTTGTGGCTTTCCATTCCCATCAGGCATGAAAATCCAATCTTCGCCGTAGTTGTCATACTTTTCCTGAAGCACACTCTTCATTTTAGCATTTATCAATTTAAGAGTCAGACAAACGACAAAAAAAACTTTGGTAAGCTGAAATCTCGATAGCATTATATAAATGTTTGTTAAAACAGTGGAAAGTATATGGAGTCTCAAACAAATGTCCATTCAACGACAAAGGGATTGGTTTTTATAACGCTGAAAAGAAGTTAAGGCTCTCTTATAAATAAGCATATAGCATTTAAGTATGCGTACACATTAGCGTGACCGACTTTTTATTCAATGCTTCTTATCACTCGTACGTAAATACTGTAAAACAGTGGTCAAGCAAGAATTATCGGCCAAAATTCAGGCTTATTTCTAATTAAGTCCGCACGTGCTGTGATAGGTTCTTATCATACATGATTGCTATAGGTTTACATACGATAATCTCTCGGACCCAGTTTCGTTGTTGAGCGGTAAAACATACTTGCCATTATTTCCTGATATGCAAAAATAACTAGGGGTAACTTTAATTATTATTAGTATCATTATCACTTTATTATTGTATTCTTTTCCTTTTCCTGCGGTGGAATCAGTTGCCCATTCCCAATATTTAAGATTAGGACTTGATTTGAGGTTAAGTCTTATTTCTTCTGAATATTTTATTTCACAGAGCTTCTATTAATTTACATTACATTTTTAAAGGCTTAAAACCAGTACAAAATTATGAATTCTCGAGATGTACTATGTATCTAAATTTCACAATATAACACACTAGAAATAACGTACACCCAATGATTTGAAGGAAAATTTTTATAATATTATATGAAAACCCGTATTCTATCTCTGATTTAGACATTTTTATTTTTTTTAAACTTAAAAATGAAATCATTTAATTATTTCAATAGTACTAAATATAATGAAAGCCAGTATTTTTTAATTACTTCCTGCATTTTCAAAACTTTAAAGTCTTTACAGGATTCCTTTCTTGAAAACCTAAATTTCAACAATGGACAAATGGAGTCACAAAGTGAGTTCATTTACTTTTCAGTGGAAAATTACTTACTCATAAAGTCAACTCTAACTTGATATATTCATTCGTTTTTAATTAAGATTACCTTATCCATAAGTTAAAATCATAAATATTGTCGTTTGTAGATAAGAGCGAGTTGTCTTTTCCTTTGGAGAGGCTGGGCCTTTTATTGTATTTTCACCAAACTCTCCGCCGCCGAATCCACCCGCGAGTGGAACCTCAGGGAAAACTTTTTTGAAGACTCGTGTTTCCATTTTCTGACCATCAATACGTTCACAGCAGGAAAACATAAAACCCATTGAGAACTTTTTAAAGTGTATTTTTTCCTTCGCAAAATTTAATTTTTGTTCTATTTGTTCCTCTTCACAACAATTTTTAGGGATGATTATGGACCACGTTTTTATGTCTGTACCAGACAATGTAACCACTGCTAAAGTTGCAGATTTCTTGCAGAACTTTCGTTCACGTGCGTTCTGACAATAGACAATGTTTTTTACAATTCCACCTATTAGTGATAGATTTTGCTTCGGATACCTACGAATAAATATTTACTTAATTCAACAGGATTTAAGTCTAAAAGGTTTAAATGTCTGTATAATAATCGAATAGCAATGAACGTTCCAGGAACGTCAAATGTCCGCCTTTTGGAACGCCCAACTGGGAGCTGAGAGGGAGTTTCTGTTATTGTTATTATTAACAACAAATATCATGTATACGATAAGAGATAGGTAAAAAGTCGATGTTTATAATATGGATGTCGTATTGTAGCATAGTGTACGCGATAATCAAAACTAAAAAATAACACCCATTTTTACCTATCCCTTACGGTTTAAGAGACATTTGTTGTTAAAAATAAAAATAACGATAAGGCACCTTTAAGTCCCGGTGGGACGTTCCAGTTGAACTTTCCAAAGAGAGGGCATTTTAGACGTATCGTGGACGTAGCTAAAACGTTCCGTTCTATAAAGTTTAATGATACAATATAACATGGAATAGCGTTTTTTCAAGGGGGTCGGACAGAAAACGAGGGGGTTATTAATATGATGAAATCCAATAATTTTCATCGATTTCCAAGGAATTGGGAGGAAGGCAGCAATAGAAAAAAGTTGAAAGATAAGAGGAATATACATAGACTAAGCTTTCCTACTTTGATTTCCTGAATTAACATCCCCTCAATGGGAAACTCAATAATATGATAAAATTCGCTAAGTGTACCCGCCTAAAATTGTGTTGTCCCAAAGTTATTCAAATTGTCCTAAATCATAGTGTTAGAGTTTCTCTTTTAATTCTGTAAAGGGGCGTGTCTAGTACTACGGGTTGTCAACGGACAGGGGACAAGTTTTTGAAGTTTTAGTCGTCCAATTTAACTTTTATATCCGGTTTTTGGGAAGGGCTTTTTACGAAGTTGCAAAAAAAAAACACTTTGTATATAAAAATTAATTTTACTTTGATTAATTAATTTTTAAAGTGTTTAAAAATTTTTTCACGAAATGCGATCCTTTTTTATTTTTGCCAAAATAATTTTCAAATAAAGCTTAATTCGTTCCCTTTAAAATCATCCTACCCTAATAGCACTATATCGAATATATATTGGTAATAATAACAATTAACGCAATTTATTCTTTGAACGTTCCAGTGAAACGTACCCAAGTGACGGGAATTTTACACGCTCAGGGAACGTTAAGTGTTATTAGTGTAATTTAGAATTCAACGCAATTGTTCTACACAATTTATATAAACAATTACTTGAATGCGATATTCAACAGAAATTAATGACTAATGTTATGAATATTATAATAAACAAATTGTAAATTTTTCTATTTTGCCGATGCCATGGGCTTTTTCTTATCAAATTACTTTAAAATCAATTAAAAGTTATGATTTGTAAACACAGAAAAATGTAAAAATTCACAGGTTAAAAAACCTCTCATCGTCACTTTAATAAAACTATTGTAAAAAATAGTATATTGTGTTACGACTCAGCAAACCACGGCTTTGACGGCCGAGGCCGATGGTTATAGCACGAGGCGTACATAAGCGCGCCAAAAGCGCGCACATAGCCCGCTGTTGTACACAGCGGACGAGGTCCTCAAAGGTTTGCTGAGGAATGACCCACGATATTTTATGCAAAAACGGAATGGTTTTCGTATGCGAGTGGGTGTCGCGATAAAGTCCAGAATGGGTGGAAGGGGGAGGGATGCAGCGGCCCGGGGCGGAGCGCCATCGTAGGCAAGGGGCGGGGCACCGTGGTGGGCCCCCCCCCCCTAGGGAAAAATATAACACAATAATTTTGAATAACTATAATTAAAATTATAATTAAATTTGGGACGTGAGCTTCATACGAGCCATGGTATTGCACAGTCTACAAACATTAAACATATGAATTGCGCATGCGTCAAAAGAGACAGCCAGGAGCGTGTCGCCACTTAGACTAAAAGCGCATGCGCCCACTCCGTAAAAGTATACTTTTATGACCGTGGCAGGAAAAATACCCCCTCCGACAAACGAGAACTTTGCCTCCCACAAACACGCACAGAAGGATACGAAAACGTTCGGTTTTGCATAAAATATTAAATATATCATTTTTTAACGAAACAATTATTTTTTCTACTGAATCAAGTCGTTGGTGATACATCAATGGTAATTTTCCACTAAGATTTCATTTAGAATTTTTTGTTCAGAAAAAAAGGGTCAAATATTGAAATTTCACTTTCTATTTGTATCAATAACTAAGTTCACATAAATACATGAAATAATCGGAGTTCGTAATTTTCTGCAGCATTCAATGCTGAGCATTTCTAAAAAATATATATCGCAATTGGTTATGAATTTTCGGCCGTAGTGGATTATAAGCAGTAAATTCCCCATCTATCCAACTGTGCGGCGCGTGGTTTCGCGGCAACTAATTTCTTCCACCCCATTTTCAGATTAAGATGATTTCGAAGAGAAAGAATCAAGCTTTCTTTTAAAATTATTTTAAAGAAAATAAAAAGAGTGGCATTTGAATAAAAGCTAAAAAATATTTAAAATTAAAAAATGAAGATCAAATTAATTTTTATATACAAAATGATTTTTTTGTAAACGTCATAAAAATACCCTTTCCAAAACCTGCATATATAAAACTTAATTTGGGGAACTGTAGAACACGTTAGAAACTATTGATTTAGTAGAGTTTGAATAATGTTGGAGACAAAAGAATGTTAGGCGAGTATACTAGGGGAATTTCGCCACTGATATGAAAGACTAAAAACTTTACTCACTTGTATTTTATAGATTCTAGTATTTTAGTAGCGAGTGTATAATTTTCACCATCAGAAAATACCATTACACATTTTGACGTCTCTTTCTTTCCAAAACCGGAATTTTTCGCTATCCAATCTTGAACTTTTGCACGCATATTTTTCCGATTTGTAGTACCATGTGTAGCATCGATAAAAAAAGTGTTGATTTTCATTTTAGGAATAAACGGAATAAAGACGCACGCAATCTCGTTCTTATCTAATTCAATTTCATCTAATACAGCACCGTAAGTACGTAGCATTAGAGTATCACAAGATGGTGGTAATTGTGAGCAATAACAATCTGGAACTGTAAGAAGTATAAGAAATATATTTTGTGGAATCAAGTGTATATTATCAGTCAATTCAGTCAGGGGCGTAAGCAGAAAAAAAATCTTTAGAAAAACTAAACAAGTCTTTTCACATAGGAGGGAGGGCACCCTCAAAAAAACCTTGCGTACGCCCTGTCAGTAGTTATATATATTAATTAGTTGACCAATGGTAATATAAAAGGTTTTAAAGTCCACTATTTGATGAAACGGAGTTTACTTCGGAAATTGCAAATAAAATAAATTTAAAGGATATATAAAAATAATATTTTTTCCATATAGGGTAAAATGTAAATGCACCAATGAAAGGACACCGATTCTATGATTATAAACTTCAGGGGATGAGAAATTCATATTAAGGAAGTTCGTTTCCAAAACATCTTTTATCTAGGCATCGTACATTTTTCAACTTTCTTGTATCCACGAAGAAACTTTAAAAAGAAATAAAACGGTGTTTAGTAAACAGAAAATGGACATTTTTTAAGGTGAAAGAACTTTTACTCGATAATCCTGTTAAACAAGAGAAAATCATTATATTCCAGAGCTAATATGACTCAATACATATTTTTTCGGAAGGATTTAAGAACTAAAGACAAAAAGCTTGTCAAATATACGGGTCTTTGCGAGATCCTCGGATCAATAAAATGATGAAAAATTAATTGTTTTGTTGAGGAAATAATTATTTTCACGACAAATATGAATTTTGCGAAAGATAGAAATTTGTGGGTACCAGACGACAGTATTTGCCACCATGCTAGCTGTCACCAAAGATATTAGTGCCTACTATCGGCGAGAAAATGATAGGCATCTGCCTTTGAAGCTATACAGCTCAGCCAAAAAAAATCGTAGTGCAAC
>JAAAKG020141085.1:0-11948 GCA_010014905.2 Druon quercuslanigerum
AGTACGACGAGAGGGCAGAAGCTGCTTATAGCAGAAAAACCGTTGTCTATATATATCGTTCCCCCACTCTGACGCCTTGTGCCGCATCTAGGCTTATAATGTCTTTGTCAGGGTACCCACTTATAATCGATGGACACTATGACTAGGGAATTCACAATAAAATTTGTTTGAAGTCGAATAATGCTGTTGCATCTGAACTTTACGACACCATTGCGTATAACTTACTGCGTCATAAGCTAAAAATTGAGTTGGCCCCTAATTCTCATTGAATTGCATACATTTGAGGGGCCAACAAGTAGTTTTTATTTGTTTAAACTATGAAGTAATTCTTTGATCATTTCCGCAAAAATATAAATTGATGCCTTGAATGTGAGCATGATATAGAATAAAAATTGTTGGTGGTCCGGAAGTACTTCCTTTTAAAAGAATTATTTAAAAATTTTAATCATTTTTTTTATCCTCTTATAATCAACAGAATTGATTATTGAATTTTTTTTCGGAACTCCCTTAGTACCCTCTATAACATATATTTTGGCCATCATGATCGGTAAAGCGGTTTTCGAGAAAATTTAAGTTTTTGATTTTTCAAAATTTGTTTATAACTTTTGTAAATTTTTTTTTAGTTGATACTTAGGGTAAATTTATCTTATAGGGGAAGCTACTTGTCCCCGCAATATGGATTACATCCGAGCGGGGGCACCCAGACCATGCTTATCCTGCTACGGCCTTTAGTAAACACGTAGAAATGTTAAAAGAAGTAAAATCTTTTTAAATTTCTTGTTTTGAAAGTTATAGGAGCCTAAATTACATTACAAACTGTGATACAAAATACTGGAGTTTTGAATTCGTAGGAAATGTTTCGAAATAATATAATGTGTTATTTATTCCTCCTGAAAACTTAGCTCAATGAAGTTAGACTAATTCTTAAAGGTAACGAAAACATACCCCACTCTTCGTAGAACCCATCGATATATTATATGATTAATAATATAATTATATTATACATTTAAAGTTTTTTTTGTTGTTATACGTTAATAAGAAGTGTAGACAATACAAAGCCTGAAGAAAGAAACATTAGAAACATTTGAAACGTAAAATAAAATCACAATTGAAACTTTTTTTCCACATACGCAATCTATAACCTTAAAATTCTCAGAATTGAAAGCTTTCAAGGAAAGTGGGGTAAAATATATGCAGTTTTTATTGGAGAAATTAAATATTAAGTTCGCTAGTACTTCAAGAATATAATTTTCCCTGACAGAAGCAGATCTTTGAATAAGTAATATATAATACAATTGTATTAAATTATATGACTAATGTTTTTGTTTTGTCATTATACGTTAATAAAAAATGTAAACAATTAAAATACTGGAAATAGAAACATTAAAGATATTTTAAACCTAAAGGAAAATCGCAATTGCAAAACTTTTTTTTGACATACGCAACCTAACGTCTATAATGTATATGCAGTTTTTATTGGAGAAAAACAATGTGAGAATGGGATTTGGTCCACTGTTTCCACGCTCAGGAATCAACAAAGTAAAGTTAGCTGGTGATTGAAGTGAAAATACCTAATTGGCAGAAAAGCAGAAAAGAAGCCGCAATGATGGAAGAGAAGGAAAATGAAATGGCGCGCGATTCAAATATGTTTTTCTTTTTTTGACTATCTGATTGTAAAAATATCGTAATATAAGTACTTATTATTAATATAATGAGGTTCAAAAGCAATTTAATATTAAATTTAAAAAATATACCTACCTTTAAGAGGATAAAACTACGAAAGATGTCCGGAGAACGTTATATGCCTTTAAGACGTATTTAGGACATATTTAGGACATTAAACGTCGATGAGACGTAGTTTGGACTGACAAGGATATCCTTGGGACGTTCGTGGTTTGGTGCCCACTTGCAAGTTAGGCCATTTCACATACACAAATAATACTCCCTGGCGGACCGAAGGAACCGAAAGGAGCTTTAAAAAAACAGCAAGATCAACTTTTTATTTGTTGAAATTCGGATTCTACGTTAAAATTTCTATTATAAACTCACGGAGTAATCGCAATACTTTTTTTCAGCATTAAAAATTTTAAAAAATGCCATTAACTTCTGTTGAAGGTGACTTCAATCGTAACTATAATAGTTACCGACGGAAGGTTTATTAACTGCTACTAAAAGAAGATGCACTTGAAGCCACCTTTGGCCCAAGTAAATGACAGGTATTTTATTTTTTAAAGTTTTTAACGCAATTTTTCTGTTCCTTCGGTCTGACAGGACTCGCATTTGTGATGGCGATATAAGACACATTGAGCGCGCTCTCATTTAACCATCACTGATAGGTGCTGCGAGGCGTGCGATTAATGTGCGTCGCACTGTTCTCTTATGGGCGAGGTTCTATTGCACTTATTCGTACTAAGATACCGAAGTTTCATATTATCATACGAATCTTTAAAACAAGAAGACGAAAAAGTAGTATTCTAAATACGAAATATTATTAATCTCCATTTCAAGAATTAACACTATGAAAAAATGATGTTCTTTTTACTGAATTTTCGAAAAATAATTTGAATAAGAAAAATAGTGAATATCAAAATCTCGAAAACGTATTTTAGAAATTGATATTGCCGATATGAAGTTGACAGAAACCTGACACGCATACCAATATATGAAATCACTGTTCTTAATTTTTCATATAGTTTCGTTTGAGAATGCTCCTCGATTGTTTCCGCCATTTTCCGATCGAGCTGAAATGTTATGTTTCACAACATTTAAAATAAAAGTCAACTCTTTCTATTTTCAAATCATACTAAAATATTCATACTATTGGATTTAAAATATTAGAAATTTGTCCTCACGAAATGTATGCACTAAGGTAATAAGATTTAATTCAACGAGTACAATTTATAAAATATTACATCTAAATATACTCAAGTTTATTGTACTGAGTCACTCTGAAATGAAAGTGACGGAAATGTTGACCACGGCCGAGGGCGGCGCTGGTTGTACTTTTAGGCCGGAAAAAATTTTAATGCATGGGGAAAATGTCATAATTGTGAAATTTTGTGCTTTTGTAATTATAAAAACGGAATTTTTCGATTTTTTTTGCTTAAAATTAAGTTTGAAGGCAATTAGACTGAAAATGCTTTAATGTTTTTTATGAGAAACGAAAATAACGGGGTATAAATACATTGTTTATGGATACAATTCTGGTTACGCGAATTGCTTCGAACAAAGTGCAAGTTTACACCGTACCAAATGACAAGAAAATAATAAAGATCTGGCAAAAATCTATTTCGAGAGCTAACTTTGAACTAAAGGCTAAGGTTCCTAATTTTAGTATTTATTCGTTTAATGTTCTGTATTTTTATTTATTCTGTATTTATAATTAATTAATTATTGTTCACAAATACAATTTTTTATTCTAAAACATAATCAATATTTATTAATTCCACATATCCTATTCTTTATAATATAAATCATTAAAAATACTCTACATGTTTGTAACAATATATTTTTTGTTAAGGGCAATTAATTTTTTTAAACGTCTTATAACGAAACAAAGTAAATTATTTTCTAACTTTAAAAAGAAATATTAATGTTTATAATTCAGTTTAAATAAATTATTTATTAATTAATTTTTTATTTATATTATTTATTATTAAATTAAATTAACTACTTTCACAGTTTACAATAGTTACATATATGCTAATGCTAAAAAGTTAATTTTCACTTTGTAGAATTACTATACTACCAAATATTTGTCTGAGATAAATATACACAAAAACGTGTTTTAAAAATAAAAATAAATAAAATTTGTATTTTCTCCATGCATTTGAATAATTTTCGGCCTAAAAGTACAGCCAGCACCGCCTCTCGGCCATGGTCAAATCTCACGTCACATTTATTCCAAAGGCATTTATAGGAGAGACATCCCCTTGTTATGCATAAAAGAATATTATCAGTTCCTTTAAAGAAAATCTGTTTTATAAAAAATCAATTTAATCATTGAACGTGATAAAATGTTTAATCTATCTATTACCAAGAAGTCTGAAGCAACAAATCACTCGTGAAAAAGGGCATAGATATTTGTCATACTGCCCTGAGTTTTTTAAACGGTTTGCCGAGATTATTGCCAAATATTCCATAACATAAGTTAGCCGTGGGGTTAGGTTCGAATCTCGCCGCAGCAGTTCCGATTTTTCATAGCGATTATGTATGTAGTGAATAAATTAAGTATATAATAATAAAAATAATCATTGTGCGCGTTTGTCCGTATTTAATTGTATTTAATTTGTGTATTTAGTTCCTCCTTCTGAAGGCTGAATCTTTTGGTGGAGTGAGTTACTTTTCATATATTCGTTTGAGATTCTTATATGCTTTGCATGTCAACTTCAAAAGATATTTTCGCTCTTTCGAATAAAATGTATTACTATCGCATTAACTTCCCTTGTCAACTTTGATATAGTGAATTTTAAATTCTCGCAAATTTTATAAGAATTATTGCAACATCCTTTTTATTTGTTCAAACAAAAATATTAGTTTTGACGGCCGTAATCTACTATATTAATTTTTGATACGCAAACACTGTTTTACCCTATTTTGAAACGATATTATACTAAATTCTCATTCATTTTTATCATTTATTCTAACAAAAAGTCTCTCAGTGTACTACTGAAGCAATTAATGGAAAATGTAATGTAGAATCCTAATACTGGGAGGTAATATAATTATCGTAGCTACCAGTTACTCTGAATCGGACCCTGCGGTATATACACGGTGATCCATTTTAATCTATAATCCCAAATATATTCTAAAATACTTTATTTACGAAGAAATGGTTCGGACATTGGTTCACCAGGACCAAGGGGGACATTTGACTGTACCATAAATTTTGACCCTGAGGTCAATTCTCAAGGACCCCTATTTTTTACTGCGGATTTAAACAGCACGATAAATTTCACGTCAAAAATGACCTGTAGAAAAATGGTTATTGTGACCTTGGAAAGGTAAAAAATTAAGGTCAAATGTCTGAGGAACGTTCTGAAGGTCATGATGGTCAAGGTGATGTACACCGTAACATTTCATCGGCTTTTGTGAAACATCTTGAACGTTCTTTTACCCCGAAAAACCAAGACGATTCAGAAAAAAGGTATCTGGTCGTTTCTAGACATTTGACCTTAATTTTTTATCTTTCCAAGTTCACAGTTTAATTTAATGAATTAATTTAATTTAATTTCCCGTTTTTTTCAAATTTGCAGTCAAAAATAGGGGTTCTCATTTAAGAAACGGGTCTTACCTCCATTTGACCTTGAAAATTTACCTCAGGGTCAAAATTGATGATACAGTCAAATGTTCCCCTCGGTCCTGGTCAACCTTTGTCCAAACGATTTTTTCGTAGACAAAGTAATCGCATTTTGGAAGATATCTGGTCGTTTCTCAGACTTTTAACCCTAATTTTTTACCTTTCCAAGGTCACAAAAACCATTTTTACAGGTCATTTTTGTCATGAAATTTCCCACTCTCTTCTTTTTGAAGCTGCCCCCCTTACTCTGGTAAGCCAGGGCCCCTCCGACGGCTACGGATTCGCTAGATGGCTGTGGACCCTTATTTCTGGTGGGTACATGTTTGAGTCTGGAAGCGACGGCTCCCCCATGCAAGTTGATGGTCACCTCGACCGTGAACAATTCTTCGGGATCGGAGGGTTTTGCCGCACTTCCACCCTGCGTTCGGTGCCGCGTGATGAAATACAAATTAAGAAACTACCTATTAGCTCGGGCTTTTCCAGGTTTCATTACCGTTAACTTAAATTGTACTCAGTTAGTCTACATGCACGCCATGCCTGAATGTTCGAGTTATTGTAGAGTGCTCAACTTGCAAATCTTTATATGCATCCGTTTCTACTCGCCATTTCTTAAAATCGTGTCGATAGGCTATTTGCAAAAGATTTTCTATAAAAAGAATATATATATATATATATATATATGAATATGGATCATGTGATGACTTTTGGACAAATCAGCTTCCTCTATTAACGCCAAAGCCTGTTCTGTTGTTTCAGGAATCGGGCAATCATTCATGTTTTCATATTCATCAGAACGTAAAATTGAATTCATGAATTCTGATACTTTCTTCCTATAAGATAGACTTAGCGAGCGTAAAAAACCTCTCTTATTCCAATGTCAGTATATGTTTCCCTTATATCCATTAATTTCCTTCGTTCTGTCAAAGAAGAACATTCTACAAAGTCACCTGTGTTTGGCCTCCCGCATTTTTATTACTTTCAGGTTGAAATTTCATGATGAAATATGTGTTTAATCAACCTGCAAACTTGTTGCCAAAACAAGCTCTAATAAATTCTGAACTCGGCGATTTTCTTTTGAAATAAGGGATGAAATCATGATTTAATTTGTTTTTAACCTTTTTCAATGCTCAATCGTTTACATTAAAGTCTCTTTTTTAATACTGCGCCGAATCTTTCACACCTCCAATGTAATTAGAAATAACAAAATCAGGTAGGGTCTTTTCGAAGAACTTTTGCAGTATCCATTTTGTCTTAATGGAAAAGCATTTATTGGGCTAATATTAAACCCAAAAAATTGATCTACAATTGCCTAAAATTATTTGGTACTTTTATCTATTATTACCACCAAATTCCAGAATTAGAAAATGAAACAAATGAAGAAAACAAATATAATGTAATGCAGAAAAGAATACAAATGTGAAAACTCTTTGTCCAATGCACGTATTTCTGAAAGAGAATATTGAAACAACTGGAAGTTATTAAAACAAAACATAACTCTGGGTACTCAACGAACGGTGAGAACGCGTTATCGTTACCAGCCGCTTATTGTCACGCGGCAAAGTATTCTGTACGGAATCAGCTGATTCGACAAGCGCCCACTACTGTAAGTCAGGGTACCTCGTAAACATTTTTTTGGTGCCAGTGGCACACTCTAATGACGCGCATTGTAATAATGCCGTTAAATAAACTCTTCATTATTTGTTATCAGTGATTGATAAACCGTTAGTTTCATTAATCATGGATGATTCACCAGCCCTTTCCCTGACTCTTCAGGCTTACATATAAATTTAATTTATTCATATGGTTGGCTTAGAATTCAATACATTAAATTACAAAGCAGAGTTCTACATTATATATAATAAAAATTTGACACAAGGACAACCGTGGGATTTCACAGACAGCGGGTGTCTTACCATTTGCTTGTCTCTTTCTTTTCATTCTCCTTGCCTATGATGTTTTTGTCAGCAAGTGCCGAAAATCCGATGACGAACATGGGTCATTTATCAAAATCAGGGAGACTATGTCAGGCCTCGAACGCGCCACAGAAAAAATTGTCGAAAATATGAAGTTCCAGTATATGCGGTCCTTCTGATTCTCGACAATTGACTCTATTTCCCTACGAGCTTTTAGCGAACCGATATTAAGGCTAATGCCGTAAGTGTGACAGATATGGCAATGAAGCACTCCTTGTGCAGCATTGTGCGTTTGGATTTAGGTCGCTCCCGCATGAGTCTCCTAGCTGCTCGGGGTGTGCATAACACGCTCTGCAGCTGTCATCAGAATTTATTAACTCAAAATGTGTCGACGGTAAGCTAAAGTGGTAGTAAGATCGTTTGGACATCCCAAAATAAAACCCTCCGTGGTCGACTTCAATCTGGATGATTTACGGAGCATCCTCTCGTCGAGGAGCTTTTCACGGAAGTTTTTCTTCGGTGCTTTCTTAATGTGGACTTTCAGGATTAAGTACTCGAGATAGATAAGACTTGATGCTCGCCCCTGATATTAAAGTCAAGGCCGAGTGTTTCAGCAGCCTTCTCAGCTTCTTCGTGCTTCCTGACCATTTTAAGAAGAGGGTCTGGTCCATTTATATCCATTTATATCATATCATCATATGTGCTGTACTCAGAATAATCCTGTCGTGAAGACATTCAAGATTCTATATTTCGCGACCGCTTTGACGGAGTGAGATGTAAAGTCGCGGCACAGAAGACATGTAAGCTTTTATGTGCATAAACTTTCGTTACTTGATGCCGACGAATTTGAGCTCTTTCTTCGTTTATGGAACAACACCCAAGAAATAGAGTAGCACCAGGATGCCAGACATGTTCGTTGCCGATACTTCGTTCATCGCCGACAGTTTTGAAGACAAAATTTGTCGGATAAGAAACATATCTCCTTTGGAGAGCACCCTTCATAGATATTACGCTCTAATTGTGATTCCCTGGCATGTTCAGGCATGTTAGGTATCTCTAGCGTTAAGATGTCGTATAGCGCTTATCTTAAAGAAAACATCTTGCACCAGAAGGTCTTGATACCATCTGGTCCCGGAGTGGCATAGTTCTTGATGACTCTTAATTCTTTCTTCAACTCCTCGGAAGTAATAGATGGGGATTCTTCCTCAAATGTGATGAGGGCATTGCACATCTACTTCAATCTATTTTTTTTTGTTGACTCTTCGTTCAGTAGATTCTGGATTTCGCAGACGCCTCCCCAAAATGCTTCGACATCCTCTGGTTTAGGCGGATGGTTGACTGAAACTGGAGGATTTGTTTCAGTAACAAAAAAATTTTGAATACCCAATCTTCGTTACTACTACAAAACAATTATTTCGCATTATTTAATATATAAGGCCTCAATGCCGTCGTGTTTTGTGCTATCTACGTATTTTTAATTTTCACTAAATGCAATTTAACGACTACATCACCCTAATCCACATTGTTCTTTATGAATTGAAAGAACTGCGACTGTTGTTTCAAAATGAATGAATTAGATTTTAAAAGCAATAACTTATTTAATAATTTTTTAGGAAGTCTGTTGTAGGGAATTTTAGAGCTTTCACAGTGGACCTTTCTTTTACATTAGGATTCTTATAAGTGATTTGTTGTAAGCAGCTCTTTTTAACCGCTTGTCGAGTTTTCCGCATGCTCAGACAGTTTGCCTAATATCAATATAATGTAAAGTACCCTTAAATCTAATAAAATTAGACTTCTGCATCAAATAGAGGTCTTCATCGGTTCGCACAGAAACAAGATCTTTTTGGCCGGGCAAGATTATACTGTTCGCATCATCAGTATGAAATTCTTGTACATTTTCTAAAGCATATTCCGCTGAAAGTTTACCACTCTTCGCTGTAGTATCTGTTGAAATTTCTTTTGAACTTCTAATATTTTTAGCTTTCTGTTGAAATCCGCCTGCTGCAACTAAATTATTTTGCAAATTGATTTGATCAGAATTGAAAGATTCATTTCAATCATTATTAATAACGATCTGACTAACATCTGATAAATTACGAGATGAATTGTAATCCGCATAATCACTTTCATATATTTTCTTCCTGCAATCGCTTCAAATTTTGCCATTATCTGATCCTGAAATGTTCGTTTCAGATTTTTAGACAGACATCTCGAATCCTTGCCATTGTGACCTGTTACATCAAAATTATCGTAGGCATTGCAGCATCAACTCAATATTTCACCAATGAACAACTTAAATTAATGAAGATTGTATGAAATACAAACTAAAAAGAGGTCTAATATCTGATTAAAAATGCAATTCTGAAAATAGCTGAGTCCTGCAAAGGTCTGACTAAAATGTAATCCGACAAAGAAAACACTTACGTATTGACATAAACTATTTACACCAAAATTTAAGACACACCGAGAGTGAAACTGTACAAATATAATTTATATTTTCGTGCTTAAAACCGAGAAGGACAAAGCTATATATTATCTGACAAGAGTGCAAAAGTGAAGCTGTGTCTGTACGTAAAGGAACTTCCGGTAGCAAATTTTACTTCCCGTCCAGGTCGATATAGGGTCTTTTCTAGGGACCTTAGGAATAGACAGTTTGCGAAAATGTAGTGAACTTTGAAATCGTTAGTATGGTAGCACTGATATTATGGTCTGGCAAAGGCATGTTAGTCATGTGTCAACAACTTCTAATTAAAAAATAGAATAATAACCCTACTGTAAAATCCTATACAGGAACCTACATAGGATCCTGTACAGGGTGTCCTACGAGAACTGTAGTTAATTTTGTGCGTGTGCGTGGGGGGGGGGGCAAACAAATAGCCAAAAAAGGCCCCATATTTTTTAGGTCCGACGCTTATTATGGGCACAACAGAGGGTACAAGTTGCATGGACGTGTGAGCATATGTAGCGTGCGCACGCCGTCTCATCCATGCAGTTCCCCCACCGACGCGCTGGACAAAGCGATGGTCATCATACCGTCCGATAATGTTCGAGTTTTATCATATTGAAAAATTGTTTTGCATAACTCGTTTTGCACAAATATAATTGCACCAAATTATTATTATTAGTAGGTGGGCAAAACAAGTCATGAAAAAAGAGTTTTAAATTTGATAAAAATAGAGCACTATCGGACGGTATGCTCATACGTACATACAACTTGTACCCTTTATTGTACCCAGAATAAGCATCGGACCAACAAAATTTTGGGGACTGTTTTGCTTTTTTTGTGCCCCCCCCCCCCACACAAAATTACCTACAGTTCTCGTGGGACACCCTGTATAGGATCCTTCATAGGTATTTATATGTTTCATATATAGGTGCCAACTATAGGAAATGACACAGGATCCTATGTAGCATCCTATATAGGTTCCCTCTCTAATAAGGTACCTAAGGGTACGTAGATCTCCAGATACTCCTGAAAGATCAAAAAACTTCTGCGCAGCCGTATGTGCCGTATAACACCACTGCGCATTTGGAGAGGGTCCTATACAGAAACGTATTTAGGATTATATATAGGGCTTCATACAGGAACCTACATAAGATCCTATGCCATTTCCTATATGTGGCACCTCTCGATGAAACATATACATTCCTATGTAGGATCCAATATAGGATCCTACGGAGAATCCTATACAGAAACCTATATAGGACTTTTCAGTAGGGAATAGAATAAGGTAAGATCAAATTGTTATTTATATGGATAAATTAATGGAAAAATTGCGTCTCTGAATACATTAAAAGTAAGGAAATAATTTTTACAGTAAAGCTTGTGAAAAATTGCATACGATGCAAAACGAGTGAAATCTAACCTCAAAGTTTATTGCAACAATTATTTAATTTGTTTGAACAGTTCAATATGTAATTGGGCTATATTTGTAAATATCATTTAAAAGCGGGCGAAGTATTAAATAAATACGCTACTGAGCGAGAACAGTTACATTCCAATTCGAAGGGGTTACATATATTGCATGTATCGCTATGCGAAACAGGTGCCGTTGCGTGCGCAACCACCCCGGAAAGGGGGAATTCAGAGTCCGCGCGAACGGGACCTCTATGATAACGCAATTTGGAAGGAAAAGTCAGTCGGCACTAAACGAGCTAGGCGGGACAACGTTTAGTGCCAGGCTCTCGTCACTGTCATCGTAAGATGAGGAATCAGGGATTCCGTAGGTCAGCGAATACCAAGCAGCTAATTAATCCTTAGAGGATCATTTACAGAAAGGATCAACTTAAATAAAGTGGATAAATGCACAAGGACAATCTTCCAGGATTGTTTAAAGCAAAATTTTAATAATTAAGATAAATTAAAATCAGTAAAACCTTCAGTGTTCGAAGGTCCTCGCGACTTGTCAGAGTGCGCGATTGCAAAGGGGCATTCAGAAGCCAAGTGCTGTCCCTCCTTTTCAACCCACCTAAGCTGTGGGAAAATCAGGAGGGCTGACAATTTTCCTTCAACGGAGCGCACTTATCAGCCACTCGTGTGGAACATGATAGTTTCGTTGGCGAGCTGGTGAGGCTTTCGAATCACCCGGAAAGGCGTACACCGGATTAACAACCCGTTGAAAATGCGGGAGTTTATTCGGTGGCAAAGCAGGGTATTTCGAAGCGAAGGTGGGAGGGGGGGGGGAAGACACCATAGCGACAAGGACAGTTGATTCAGTGCTTTAGATAATAAGGGC
>JAAAKG020141087.1:0-11948 GCA_010014905.2 Druon quercuslanigerum
TAAATTATTTTTTTGATTTTTGATTTGATAATAATAAAAATAAAAAAGAGAAGGAAGGTTGTTTAAATTTGATCGTTGGATTCTTGGTTTTATTTTCAGGAATTATGCACATTAGCCAGCGGGCACAAAATTCGGCGACGTCTTTAGGACATCGTTACGACATCCTTACGACAACTTTACGACATCATATGTTCATGCCGTTATCTTTGCGATATCATATAGTCACCGTTACGACATGTACACAGAATGTCGTAAGTTGTCGTAAAAATGTCGTAAAAATGTCGTAAAAATGTCGTAACGATGTCGTAAAGACGTCACAAAATTTTGTGCCAACTGGGTAATTTTATTATTGGACTTTAAATAGGATTTGAAATTTGATTATGTCATTTAAATTTCTTCCATTTTAAAATACATTAATCAGAAGCAAAACCAAGAAGATTGATTTTGTACCAAACAGAGGTATTTTTAACAGAATAAATAAATTTTTAGCCGAATAATCGACTATTTGATCAGAGATGAATTATCTGTTAAAAGAGACAAATTTTTAATAAATTACTCTAATTTTGAACCAAAAAAGTTGAATTTTTAAAATAAAAATGATCGATTAAAAAATGCAATTTTTAAATTTTTATCATAAAAAAATAATTTCCAATAAAAAACGAAATTCATCTAAACAGTTGCATTTTCAACAAAAAATGTGAACTAAAAATTAATTTAATTTTCTTCCAAACAGTTGCATCTTTTAACAAAGAAATTGATTTTCTACAAAAAAAGTATTTTGAACAAAATACAAAAATAGGGTCATACAATAAATTATTTTATTTCATTTTTACATATTAAAATATGTGCTTTCAAATCACTGATAATGTCAACATACTGAAATTTTTTTTTTGAATTTATATTTTTAAAAAAGTGTACCCGGGTGATTAAATTTTTTTTAACAAAAAGAAAACAGCGCTACCATTAAAAATTTGTGCCTAAATGAAAGAATTTTGTTGGTGAGTTGATTTTATGGTCAGAAAAAAAATCCTCACCAGCAAAAAAAAGGATATTGTATTATATATACATTTCAAAAAAATATCTTCAAATGGTATTACTATTCATTTTTATCATTGTATAATATTATAATATTATATTATTATTATTATTATATTTTATATTACAATAAGCGACGAAGACAGGGTACTTGCAGATTTTATTCGAGTTGAATCTAGATCAGGTGACTATAGTCCGGCATACATACTTAGCTGACGGGTTGCATTTTTAAGGCGCAAAACACTTAATTTTCAATTTCAAAAAAAAGTAACAACTAGAACGTTTTTCGAAAAAATCGCTATGCTCACTCGAGTAAAATGTTTTTCAAATTATGATATTAAAATATTACATCAAACAATTTATCCTTGTCATCGCATTATGCATGCTTGACGAAAACCCGATTTGTTGAGAGCCTTAAGGCCATGTGACATTTACCCGATTCCTACTTTACCGACATTTGATTTTATCATACTAATTCCACACGAAATGTGTTATTGATCTAAATGTATGAAAAAATAAAGAAAAGGGACTCAGGAGCGTTTATATAAAAATAAATTTTCAAATAGGAAAAAAAATTTCAAAATTCTTTTTTGTAGTCCCTTTTCTTTATTTTCCCACAATTTTAAGCTCGATATCTAATTTCGTCTAAAAGTGGTATGATAAAAAATATATCGGTAAAATAACCAATTGGCCGGGGGTGAGGGGTAAAGGAATTGAAAATAAAATTAGCCAGTTTTTTTTTCTTTATTGTTTTTTCAAAAAAGTAAATTACTTATTTCGGATTAAAACTTTTTCATTTCACAGAATTATAAATTAGATTTGTAAACATATAAATACATCAACAATTTTAAATGGTAAAATTCGCTCTAATATTGCTAATAATTATATATTTATTTTACAGAGTATTTTACATCAATTGTATCGTCATTTAAATGCAATCGTAATTTTAGAAAATTATGAAATTACACTTGGAAAAAAATGGTGTGAAAGTTGGAAAAATATAATTAAAAGAGCCTTATTTTCAGATATGCGATTAATATTATTGTGAATATAAAGTTATAAATTACTCCTTTTATTTTAATTATATTCACTATAATATTACTAACAAATTTTTTTTTTAACTCAGCTGAATTAATAATAGTTATTTCAATATCAATACTGAAACGACTATTTATATTCTACTTAACTCTAACAAATTGAATAAACAATAAATTTTAATACAAATTTCTAAAATTACAAAAAATTGAGATGCACGTATCGTAGGACATTGGCGAGGTTATAAAAATAAATTTATGACCTGTATAGTATATAGTACTATTACTTATAATAAACGAATAAAAAAAAATCTCATATTTAAATTTTGTTAATTTTCGATTTTAGAATCATTTTTCTTTTTCCTAAAATGCAATTAAATTTAAAATGCAATACCATTATATATTATTTATACAATATTCAGCCATATCGAATTTTCAAAATTACATTCGCAAAAATTTCTATATTGAAAGCCGTATTTTTTCAGTATCAGTCATTGTAAAATGAATTTTTGCTTTTTCTGTACACTGAAAACTTAAATTTGATCTTTATCATACGCTTCTAAATTAATTTATATTCTAGATAAAAATCGACTAAATAATGTCTTAGATAAAATATTCCTCTTCTTTTGGATGAATTTTAAGGCCACATTTTTTTACATAATATTTGTAACAATTTTTTAATAATAGTAATTATTATTATTATTATGTCTGCTTTCGGTCCACTTGACATTTAAAATCAAAATAATATCGAGATCTAAAGCATAATCAATTTTTAGTCGATTAATTGAGTTTCAATTTTTTGTTACATTTCTGGAGACCAAAAAAGTTTTCCTAATTTTTGGCGGATTTTAATCATTAATTTTCTAAAAGATAATTCCTATTTAATTCAACATTGTTTTCAGAAAAAATTCTTCAATTCGAAATATATACTGAATTTTTAACAAATGAGATTAATTTTGTAAACAAAAGGATGTATTTATTTAACAAAATATATGCATTATCAACAAAAAATGCAATATTTTATTTTTTATTACATTAAATTAATTTTTAAAAACAAACGGGTTTTTCTTACAACAGTTAATTTTTTAGCAAAGCAAATTTTATTATTTTTGACTTATAAAGGATAAATTTTTAACAAAAAATGGAATGGATTAAGTTTTATATAAAAAATTAATTTTTAACAAATAAAAACAAACAAATTTAAAAAAAAAATTAAAATTCCAAATCAAAGAGGGGAATCTTTGAAAAAATATTGATTTTTAACATACTTGTTTAACTTTCAACTAGTTTTTTGAATTTTCTACTAAACTTTTTTTTTAACAAATCAGTTCAATTTAAATGAAAAATGTGAATTTAAAAAGTTAGTTAAACTGTCAGTTAAAAAATTAATTCTCAACCAAAAAAGAAATTCA
Organism: Druon quercuslanigerum; assembly: GCA_010014905.2. Lineage (NCBI taxonomy): Eukaryota > Metazoa > Arthropoda > Insecta > Hymenoptera > Cynipidae > Druon > Druon quercuslanigerum. The sequence goes on from JAAAKG020141087.1 coordinate 3,482, forward strand.
TTTTACATACAATACTGAAATTTTCAACCAAAGAGATCAATTTGCAATGAATATGATGAATCTTTTAAAAAAAGAATTTTTAAAAAAATTTCCATAAAAATTTCTTTTTTTAGTTTATAAAGGACAAAATTCTAATCAAAAATGTAATAGGGCAACTTTTAGACATTTACATTAATTTTTAAGCAAAAAAGTTGAATTTTTAATCAAAAAGGTCCATTTTTACTCAAATAGTTAAATTTTGAACCAACAAGATAAACTTTTTAGCAAGAAGATTAATGTTCTTCCACAAAAAAAATTTTTCTAAATCAAATACATCAATAATATTTTTAAATTTTAAAACCAAAAGGACGATTTTTCTTCAAAAAGGTTGGATTTTTTCACCCAACAAATTTTCTGGATACCCCTAAAACTGTGACACCTTCATGGAAGTTCCCTTAACAAAAAAGTTTGTTTTTACGAAAAAATAAAAACTGTCTAAAAAACAAAAAAAAACTGTCTTAAAACTAATTTTTAACCAAATATTTAAATTTAAAAAAAGATTACTTTTTAACAAAACAGTTGTATTTTAAAACAAAAAAGAAATAAATTTTGAAAAAAAACCTCAATTTTCAATTAAAATATAAATTTTCAACCAAAGATGGAATAGTTACAATTTTGGTTAAAAAAAAATTAATCATAAAAAAAATTTCAACGAAATAGTTACGATTTCAATGAAAAAGATAATTTTTCTAATAAAATGATAAAATTAAAAAGAAAAAATAATTTTTAACCTAGAAGATGATTTTTAAAGACTTTTAAACCATAAGATTCATTTCCTAAAAATAAAAGAGATAAATTTTTAACGAAGGAGGTTTATCCTAAAACACACGAATTTGTAAATTTTTCAAAAAAAAAACATCATTATCTTCCAAAAAGACAAATTTTTGCAAAAATAGTTTAAATTTTAAACAAAATAATTAAATTTAAAGCAAAAATATTAATTTAAACAAAAAAGTGCATTTTTAACCGAATTTTCAAACAAAAATATTATTTGTTAACAAAAAAATTAAATTTTCTACCAAATTGTAGAATTCTAAACCAAAGAGAAACTTAAACGCAATTAATTGCGTTTTATATTTAAAAAAAATAGTTTTCTACCGAGAAGATTTATTTCTACCAAACAGACAAAGTTTTAACAAAATAGTTTAATTTTTTATTAAAATAATTATATATAAAGCAAAAATATTAATTTGAACAAAAAAGTTCATTTTCAACCGAGTAGTTTAGTTTTTCTATCAAATTTATGATTTTTTAACTAAATAAAATAATTAAGACCCAAAAAATAGCATTAATAATCAGAAAGGATGAATATTTAATCAAAAACATTAGTTTTTGACAAAATACAGAAATTATTAAATAAAATAGATCAATTTTCAACCTAAATTGGAATGGTTCCATTGCTAAATAAAAAAATCATGCTTAACAAAAAAAACAATGAATTTTTAACGAAATAGTTACATTTTTATCAAAAGACATAATTTTCAACTTGATAAATCTTTAAAAAAAAATTATTTTTTAACCCTCAATATTGATCTTCTCCAAATGGAATAGACCAATTTACTACCAAGGGTGTGAATTTTTATAAAATATTAATTTTTAACCAAATATTTCAACTTTTAACCAAGTGGTTAAATTAAAAAAAAATGTTAAAATTTTCAGCAAAAAGATTAATTTTCAACTAACAAACACGAATTTTTAACGAAACGGTTGAATTTTCAAACAAAAAATATTATTTTTTAATAAAAAAATAAAATTGTCTACCAATTTGTAGAATTTTCAACCAAGGAGAAACCTAAACGCAAATAATTGCATTAACAAATTTTTTTAAATTAATTTTTAACCAAGAAGATTTATTTTCTACCAAAGAGACGAAGTTTTAACAAAATAGGTGAATTTTTATCTATAAAAGATAAATTTTCATAAAAATATCAAATTTTAAGCAAAAATAGAATACTTCCATTGTTAGTAAAAAAAATAATTTTTAACAAAATAGATACATTCTCAACAAAAGAAATGAATTTTTAACTAAAGTGATGAATATTAAAAAAAAAGCAACTTTCAACAGAAGATTTCAACCCAAAAGATAATTTTTAACCCAGCAGTTAAATTATCTGATAATTTAATTTAAATTTTTAACCAAGGAGATGAAGATGCTTCCAAGAAAGATTACTTTTTAACCAAATATTTGCATTTTCAACCAAATAAAAAAATATTCTAACCTGAATTAAAATCAAAATCATTATAACAAAATTTCGCTGTATTTTCAATGAATTAAAATCCGAAAAAAATCTCGAGATTTTTGCCTCCAGAAACGTAAAAAGAAATTAAAATTTAGTTTTCGACCCACTCTATTGTGTAACAAATTTTTTACAGTGCAGACACAGTTTTAAACGAATTGCGATTTTCTAATTAAGTTTTAAGAGCACGCACATACAAAAAACAATAGCAATTCTCAAACAAGTGTATTACAACAAGAAAATTTTTTTTTTTCTAATTTTAGTTTCGCCTTTTCAGGATTGAGGTCCATCCCCATGAAGAAAGGTGTATATTGCATTTCTTAAAGTTATATTCGGAGTCACATGTTTGTCATGTAGAGGCTCATTCGTCATTGGACTTGTAAACTTTCCGCATAAAAACCATTCGTTTATTGCTGCTCTTTCATACGTATAGCCATCTGAAAATTTAATTTAATTTAATTAATTTTGATTTAATTTATTTAATTTTTAAATAAAATTTAATTTCTCAAAATTTCTTAAAAATGTTTATTTTACATTATTAATAATATTCAAAGGCACGCTTGTAATATTTTTAACACATCATTTTTTGTAAACTAAATAAAACAATTTCAGATTCAAATTTTAAAAATAAAACATTTATTTATTTCAATCGAAAAAGAGATGATTTCTCTATCTGAAAGAATTAAATTTTCAACAAAGAAAGATTTTTAAAACCTGAAAAAAGATTCATCCACATTGTTGAATTTTTAAGCGAGAAAGATGAATTTTGTACAAAACACTTAAATTTTTAACCCAAAAATATAAATTTTGATAAAAAATGTTGTCAAACAAATATTTGAATTTTACACCAAAATATTTAAATTTTCAATCCAAAAAGATGAGTTTTCAACAAAAAAGTTCCAGTTTCAATCAAAAAAGAAAACTTTTTAACAGAATTATTAAGTTTTTAACAAAATAATATAAATTTTAATCACATAATAACAGTAGACTTTAAAAAAAGAATAAAATAAAGTTTCAAGAAAAAAAATTTAATTGTGCAGAAGACATTTGAACTTTCAATCCGAAAAATGCAAGTTTAAAAAAATATTCAATTTTTAACAAATAAAGATTTTTCAATCCTTAAAAAAATGCAACAGTAAAACAACAATAGATATAACAATAGACCTACTAAGATAAATTCTCAACAGAAAATTTAATAGTTGATATTCCAATCAAAAGGATTCAAAAAAATGAATTTGCTACTAAAAAAGATTAATTTTCTACAAAAAAACAAATATTTTTCAACAAATACATGAATTTTCAAACAAAAAAAATTAATTTTCAAGCTAAAAAATATAAATTTTCCACCTAAAATGGAAAATTAAAATTTCTAGTACAAAAACTAATTTTCATCAAAACCAACAATGAATTTTTAGCGAAATAATTCAACTTAAAATTTTATAAATTCAAATAACATTATAATCAAATTGAAAATCATATTTAACGTTTAATATTTAGGTTAATGTGTAGAAATCCTGAAAATAAAACATAAAAGCAAAAAAATTTCGTAATAAAGAATAGAAAAAATTATTTTTTTGGACAAAAAAATAATTTTTTTCTTTTCTTTTTAGGAATTTTTTTTGGTTTTTCCATGTTTTAATAGGAACAATTTGTGGGGGTTGTCCGAATTTGGTTTTTAGATTCTTGGTTTTATTTTGAGGAATTCTGCACATTAAATAAAAAATTTGCTGTAAAAAAAGATAATTGAACCTAATTTCGGAACTTTTAATTCAAAAAATGAATTTTCTGTTAATGAGTTTAATTTTTAACCCGAAATAGACGAATTTTCTACAAAACACTTAAATTTGCAACACAAAAATATAAATTTTGATCAAAAATGTTAATTGTCGATCAAATATTTGAATTTTCGACCAAAATATTTAAATTTTAAATCCAAAAAGATGAGTTTTCAACAAAAAAGTTCAATTTTCAATTAAAAAGGAAAACCTTTTAACAGAATTATTAAGTTTTTAACAAAATAATATAAATTTTAATCACCTAATAATAGTAGACTTTTTAAGCAAAAAGAATTATGTCTTTAAAAAAATTTAATTGTGCAGAAGGCATTTGAATTTTCAATCCGAAAAATGCAAGTTTAAAAATAATACAATTTTCAACAAAAAAAAAAGATTTTTTCAATTCTTAGCAAAATGCGACAGTAAAACAACAATAGATAAAAATTTCACAAAATAGCACAATTTTTAAACTACTAAGATAAATTCTTAACAGAAAATGTAATAGTTAATATTCCAAACAAAAGAGAACCAAAAAACGATTTTGCAACTAAAAAAAAATAAATTTTCTATTAAAAAAAAAAAAAAAACATTTTTGAACAAATACATGAATTTGCAAACAAAACAAATGAATTTTCAAGCTAAAAATATAAATTTTACAACCAAAATCGAAAATTAAAATTTCTAGTACAAAAATTAATTTTCCTCGAAATCAAAAATTAATTTTTAGCAAAATAATTCAACTCAAAACTTGAATTTTCCTACCAGAAAGTCAAATTTAGAACAAATAAATACTAAAAATTTAAAAAATTCAAATAACATTAAAACCAAATTTAAAATCCTATTTAACGTCCAATAATAAAGTTAATGTGTAGAGTTCCTGAAAATAAAACATAAAAGAAAAAAAATTTCATACTAAAGAAAAGAAAAAATTATTTTTTTGGACAAAAAAATAATTTTTTTCTTTTCTTTTTAGGAATTTTTTTTTGGTTTTTCCAGGTTTCAATAGGAAAAATTTGTGGTTGTTGTCCGAATTTGGTCGTTAGATTCTTGGTTTTATTTTGAGGAATTCTGCACATTAAATAAAAAATTTGCTGTAAAAAAAAGAAAATTGAACCTGATTTCGGAACTTTTAATTCAAAAAATGAATTTTCTGTTAAACAGTTGAATTTTTTTGATATTATTTTATTATTTCATATAAACATTTTTGAACAAGTACATGAATTTGCAAACAAATCAAATGAATTTTTAAGCTAAAAAATATAAAATTTACAACCAAAATGGAAAATTAAAATTTCTAGTACAAAAATTAATTTTCATGAAAATCAAAAATGAATTTTTAGCACAAGGATTCAACTAAAAACTTGAATTTTCCTACCAGAATATCAAATTTTGAACAAATAAACACTTAAAATTTAACAAATTCAAATCACATTAAAATCAAATTTAAAATACTACTTAACGTCCAATAATCAAGTTAATGTGTAGAATTCCTGAAAATAAAACATTAGAGCAAAAAAGTTCATAATAAAGAAAACAAAAAATTATGCTTTTGGACAAAAAAATTATTTTTTTCTTTTCTTTTTCAGGAATTTTTTTTAGTTTTTCCAGGATTAAATAGGAACAATTTGTGGTGGTTATCCGAATTTGGACGTTAGATTCTTGGTTTTATTTTGAGGAATTCTGCACATTAAATAAAAAATTTTCAGTCAAGAAAAAGAAAGTTGAACCTGATTTCGGAACTTTTAATTCAAAAAATGAATTTTCTGTTAAAGAGTTAAATTTTTGAGCCGAAATGATGAATTTGCAACAAAAAAGTTCATTTTTAACAAAACAGTTGCACTTTTAACCAAAAAGAGAAAAAATTTACCAAGAATATTAGTTTTCTACCAAAATAGACGAATTTTAAACTAAGAACGATCAATTTTAAAGAAAAAATGGAAAAGTTACATTTTCAATTATAAACTTTATTTTTAAACTAAAAATAGAACTTATAACAAAATAATTTCATTTTTAAGCAAACAGAAGATCCTCTAACCAAAAAATAACTTTTTTAAGAAAATAGTTAACAGCTTGCCTGAGCAGCTGAATTTTTAATCAAAAAAGATTAATTTTCAAGAAAATAGGTCAACTACTAAAATAATTATTAAAACCAAAAAAGCGAATTTTCAAAACCAAAAACATCATTTTCTACAAAAATATTTGAATGGCAACCCAAAGAGACAAATTTTTAAGCCAAAATTATGATTCTTCAACAAGAAAAAAGAATTAGAAATACAAGACAAACGGATTACTAAAAAGAATATTATAATAAATTTTTCCCTAATCAATTTTACATTTTCCTTGACCATTAATATTCAAAGATAAGAATCTTAATCTTGTAAAATTTTTAACAAAGAATTTTTTATAAACAGTAGAAAATAATTTCAAATTAAAAATAAAAAATGTTAAATTTATTATCCTTGGTATATATTTAAAGTGCCTCTTATAAAAAATTCCCTGACTCGATAAATTTTTTTATTCGATACCTGAACATTCGACTGGATCTTTCATTAATTCCTGAGTAATTGGGCACAAAAATTCATGTGGTATTTCAGCCTCATCTATCGGCTCCATCGCATTAGAATTTTCACGTTTTAACCAATATAATTGTTTCCTAAGATTTTCGATTGTCTGAAAAAAACAAAATCAATTACGTTAAATAAAAAATTAAATTATAAATATTTTAAACATTATTATTTTATAAAAATGGTGTTTCTACAACTTTTTAATAGAAGAATAATATTCAGGTATTCTTTAAAGAAAAATTAAAATTAAATTTACCTCCTCATCCTCTCTAATCTGAAGTTTATTGATGATTTCATTTTCAGAAACGTGCAATAAATGACGACCAGTGATTGACGTCGATTCGATATGCTTGACGATAGTAGGTAATCCAATTTCCATCAACCATTGAGATATTTCTTCGACTTTCCATTCAGTTACCTGCAAATTTAGAGGTAAAAAAAATAATATAATAAAAAACTTCAATATTTTAAAAATAAATTTAAAATAAGCTTAAAATGTATTACTCATCGTAAATTATAAATTAAATTGAGAATGAATAATTGTTAAATAGTAGAAAAAAATCTGGAAAAGTGTCAGACTTGGCGAGAATCGAACCCTCAAGCTGACGGTATGGATCTAAGCTTAGGAGGCTTAGCACCCACGACCATCCTTTAAATTGAATTTTTTTCTTCTTATGGTGGCTTAGCTTTAAAAAAAAGTCATTTCTTAAATAAAGTTGTACATTAAATTACCCGTTTGGTACTATTCCTCAGTCGATTTAATAAAACAGTCTGGGTCACCAATTGATCCGGTAACCTCCACACCAAGACAGTCTTGTCCAAAGCACCTGCAAATTGTTTTATTGTAATTTTCAATTTCAAGCCTTTTTCATTATTATCATTATTATCATTTTTTAGCTAGAAAGTTAGTAATTTGTATAACAAGAGGTGCCCTTTCATATTTTTTATAATTTGTTATGTAAATTATACCTGTGACAAAAAGGGAAATGTCTTCGGAAAATCCGCAGCTTGTGACGATGCTTTCATGACTTTCTAGGACGTGTAAACATGCCCCTGTGTACTGAAAAAATACATAAAATGTCAATTTTACATTCAAAATATTAATCTGAAAAATATTTATGTTTAAAAAAAAAAATATATATATATATATATATTTTAAAAAATTGAGAAATTGGATTTCTATTATTAACAAATATTCTTCTATAACATTTTTTAAAGCGCAAAAATTCCCGAATAATAACATTTCCGAAAAATAAAATTTTCGAATAATAAAATTTCCGAATTAGAAAATTCCTAAAAAAAATAAAATATTAAAATTTCCAAATAATAAAATTCCAAAATTGGAAAATTTCCGAATAATAAAATTTCCGAATTAGAAAATTCCTAAAAAAATTAAATATTAAAATATCCAAATGATAACATTTACAAATTGAAAAATATCCAAATAATAAAGTTCACGATTTGGAAAATTTCCGAATAATAAAATTTCCGAATTAGAAAATTCCTATACAAATAAAATATAAAAATTTCCAAATGATAAAATTTCCGAATTTAAAAATATCCAAATAATAAAATTCCCGAATTGAAAATTTCCGAATAATAAAATTTCCGAATTAGAAAATTCCTAAAGAAATAATATATTAAAATTTCCGAATTGAAAAATATCCAAATAATAAAATTCCCGAATGGGAAAATTTCCGAATAAAAAATTTCCGAATTAGAAAATTCCTTAAAAAATAAAATATTAAAATTTCCAAATGATAAAATTCCCCAATTTGAAAAATATCCAAATAATAATATTCCCAAATTGGAAAATTTCCAAATGATAAAATTCCGGAATTGAAAAATATCC
>JAAAKG020141088.1:0-11947 GCA_010014905.2 Druon quercuslanigerum
CTCAATTTTTTCTATTACCCTTCATTAAGTAGAAGTAAAGTTATTTTAAGTAGTTTACATAAATAAATCCAGGCTAGAATTACAAATCTGATATGAAAAAAGGAATTATACAATAATTACCTTAAGGTACTAATTATTTAACGATAAGATGAATTTTCGAGAAGTAAATACTTTTTTTCCTTTATGTGTGTGTGAATACACTTGGTATGGTAACATTTGCAAGTATATTCTCGGGAAACCTCGTAAATTAGGCATTAATAGATGTACATAAGGGCTCAAATAAACAAACTGGTTGCAGTCATGCCACGATGCTAATGAAATTGAGAAGGGTATTCACATCCTCAATAAAGAGGGGTACAAGGGAAGGAGGTGTCTTGTATAGGCGGTTTCTATACATCACTAGGAAATTTTTATAAGTTATCATTTTCGTTAGGTAACTTACCATTGATGGTTCAAAGGTGATCTATAACAAAATTTATAGGTCCAAAACAAGGGAAATTAGAAATACAAAAATGATAAAGGATAGATTATGACAAAAAGCTGATTTTGGAAACAACTTTTTAAAATAGGGGGGAAGGTGTGACGTCGCGCGACTTTTCTAAATTACGTGACGCGTGAAATAGGGGATGATAGGGTATATTAATTAGTAGAGATTAGTTTATAATTTATTATGAACTAAACTATGCTTAAAAACCTGAAATAGGGGATAATAGGGTGCATCTCATTAACAAAAATTAATGTATAACTTGTCAGATACTGAACTATTGCTTAAAACTAAATAAAATAGTGGTTGCACAATTTGCGATCATTATTGGTTCATAAGATGCAATAGTTACGCGTTCCGCTCTCTTTCCATCTAGATATTAAGAAATAAGAACAACCCTTGACATGAGTCATGTTAACTAGGAAACAAATGAAAATTAAGCTTGTTATATTAACGACTTCCGCTCGCCCAAACAGGTACCTAGAATTCAGGGAAATATAGATGAGTAAGAGAATGATTCAAAATGTGTGAGTTTAAATCGGTTCTAACTGGTTTCAATTCTACTATGTGTCACCAAGGGCGATATCTTGCTTTAAGCTAATTGGTAAATGATGTCAACATGAATTTTGCTATTGGACCAAAATTTCGACATTGCGTGCAAAACCCTTCTGGGACTGCCTACTCAAGCATTAAAAATATAGGTGCGAGCGCGGGAAAACGTTAGATTTTATCTCGGAACTCTTCTTAAAAACGTACTCCTCGGATACCTTTTTGTCTACGTTGAACTTCGAAAAATTCACAAGAAATTATAATCTTCGTGAATCGGTTGAATTAAATTAAAACCCTTGAACCAATCCACGTTTGAATCTTGGAAGGGAACCACAAATAAGATTTAAATTTGACGTTTTCATGCGATCCCGAAATAATAATACATTTAATCTTAAGTGAGACGTTTGAGAATTGTGAATCTTGCCTGAGTTGTGAACAACCTTGGTCTGACGGCATTTCTCATCGGCTCTAAAGGAAGGACGTAACACCATCTTTATAGTTTACCAACAGGCCCCTCTAAAGTTAGAAAATTCTTGGTAACAAAGATTAGAAGAAGGTAACGGAGAACGTTACCGAGAATGTGAGAATTTATCGAGAATTTACGAGAACATTCATATCTTAATATTTCTCTTTGTTTTTCAACCTTAATAACGTTTATATTCTATGCACTCAAACCTAAATAGCAATAAAAATTGGAAATTAAAATTATTTTTTAGTTTTATACACAATATACTTCATATTCTTCAGAATAGAATTTTATTTACCGATAAGTTACTTAGCTAAAGCTCATTTGTTAATGGCAAAATAACCAAATAATAAAATTCCCCAAATTATAAAAGTGTCAAAATATGAAACTCTCGAATTGAAAGATTCACGAAAAATAAAATTCCCGACAATAAGATATTACCGAATTTAAAGAATTCCCTAAGAAAATTGCTGAATTATAAAATATAAAGGTGTAAGGTTTAAAAAAATTATTGTTTGAATTTAAAATAATAATAATAATATATATACATATATATTTATATATAATTTTTTTTTGAAAATGTGCACAGTATTTTAAAAGGATGCGAAAACAGTTCTAAAAAATCGAATTTTTTTTCATTCAAAGCGAACTTGTTTTTAAATTTATTTTTTAAAAGAATTTTTATAAAAATATTATTCCGGTTTCAGAGATTTCATTTTTCGGTATTTTTTAGTCATCCCTTTCGGAATTTTGTCAGTGGTCCCATATTTATAGACCTCACTTAAAACTTGTCATTTTTCAAAATAAATAGTCCACATTTAATTTCGAAATCATCGATATCCTCAAAAGCATTCATTTTCTTTTAAATTATTTCAAATCTTTTCAAATTATTTTTGAATTTTTTGGAACTTTTTAATATCTTTTAAACTGATTCCCATTTTTCCTAACATTTTTGTAAAATCATGCACACAAAATTGTTTCAAGAGCTTCCAGATTTTTTCCAAGTTTTTAAATCTTTTGATACGTTTTGAAATATTTTTAAACGTGCTTTTTGATTTATGTACTTTTTCGAAATAAAAAATTATTTCGAATCTTCCCAGAAATTTTAAATAATTTTTTTTTTTAATATTTCATAATCCTCGAGGAGCTAAAAAAATTTTTCTTTTTTTTTATACATTTGAAAATCTCCAGTTTATTCGGTTTTTTTCTAAAGTAATAATTGGTAAACTGTTCTTTAAAAACAAAATGCAATACTTTCACCTTTAAAATGCTAATAACAAAAATAAAAAATTATAATTGTAACATTCAAAGTTCAAATTTATTACTCTGAAATTGTGAAAATTCATTTTCGAATTGTTTACTATTGAAAATTGTTCCTTTCTTCAATTCCAATTTCAATCAGATTTCGAAATTGAATAAAGGCGTTCATTTAAGAATCTATTCATTTGAAGTAAGTTTTAAAATGAACATTGTTCATGAAGACTCAATCGGACGTTTACATTTGTGTCAATACTAAGGCTTCCGAATTAAATTAGTTCAAGTTTTAACCTTAAAAATGTCAAATATATCATTTTGAACAAATCCAGAATTGTCTTGCTAAATCAATGACAATTTTTTCCCGGTTGTGAGTCTAGCTCAATATTTAGAAAAACTTTCATTATTTTGAAATATTAATTTTTCAGTTTTACTTCTGGGATAATCATTTTATTCCTTGAAAGATTTTCTACAAATCTCGTTGATAATTCTTTATTTCACAAATTGTACGTAAAAATTATGATATTTTTATATTTATAAACAATATTTTCTAAGAGAAGTTTTTTTAATCTTTCGGGGAATAAAATTAATATTTATAGGTCGACCTTGGTTTGTTTTCTTTACAAAATTTCGCTTACGCAAAGAAATCCGTTCTATAGTTTGACAAAAAATTGTTTATAAATCAATATTTACCACAGAAAATTACCCTGAGTGACCTTTAATTATAATTTTATAATCCATTTATTTAGAAACAAGAATTTTGAACAAAAATGACCTAGAGCGAACCTTAAATATGTATTTTTCAATTTTGACAAAAATAAGGCGTTATTTTCTTATAAGAAAAAAATTGTGGGGGTGCCAAATTATCAAAAAATAAATCAAAGTTGAAAAAGCGCCCTCTTGAATAGTTTTTAAAAATAAACATTTGTTCAGTTTTTTCAAGCACTCTCAATTTTCAGTATTTCTACTTTCAAATTTATCTGAAGTTATACGATTTTAATCGTTCTAAAAAATAATGTTTCAAGTATTAAAGGATGTTAATTTTTAATCCTAAGACTTCATACGGTATCATAATTTAAAAAAAAGACTGTACAGAAAACCTGGCTCAAGCTTCAGATCTGAAAAAATTGAGTCATACATGTAAAACTTTTCTAAACTCAAAAAATCTTTCTACTGTTTTACCGTTATATTTTACGAAGAGTGAGAAAACGAGAATTCGACTTCGGATAACGGTGAGGGCAGCAGCTTAAATGGGGCAAAAGAAAAGAAGAAAAATGGGGTTGCCAGTAGGTCGGGGGTGACAGAGCCACCTCGGCCTGGGTGACTTATTTCATGAGAAAGTCTTTTAGCATCCCGTGTTTGGGAAATGGATCAAAATTATATTTCCCTAGGGAGGAAATATGTTCAAAAGGTGATGATAATGCAGATTCGTAGAATTTAATGGCGGTTTCTTTGATATACTCTGAAATGTATGTTAGCTGAAATTCTCTGTAAAGGACAGAGTTCTTAGTACATGTGGGGGTTTTTGTGATACGTCTGAGAAATTTATTTTGTATGATTTGAATGTGATTGATATTACTTTTTGACGCTCCTCCCCAAATTTTACATGCATACGTTATGATTGGTCAGATAACCATTTTGTAGATCAGGAGTCCATATTCGATTTTTAGACTCGATGTCTATAATTAATAGGATTTAAGTGCGAGAGGACCCCGAGAGCTTTCCCTTTAGTTTCATGGATATGCTGCTTCCAATTAATACGTTTATGAAGTTCACCCCCTAGGTATTTTACGGAATTTTTCCATTCTATTGGTTCGTTAAACATTTTGGCTGGATCAATTTTATCTGGTCTTCCGACAGCGAAAAGAATTGATTCTGAATTTGCTACGTTTATTTTTGCTCTTCAGAGTTTAGCCCAAGCCTCGATGACTTCTAGAGCTTTGTTAAGTAGTTTTAAAAATTTTTGAATGGTCCAGGAGGAAGTGAATAACGCGGTGTCATCTGCATATAATCCAATTGAAACTTCGGGGACCTGAGGAATGTCGATTACATAAATAATAAAGATTACCGATCCTAGTATGCTGCCTTGGGGCACACCCGCTCCAATTGGTTTCTCTTTTGAGAGTGTCTGGCCTATTTAGACCGAGAATTTTCTATCCGAAAGATAAGAGCTTATAAGGAGGAGGAACCCTCTTGAGAAATCGTAATTTATTAGTTTTCTGAGCAGTCCTACCTGCCAAACACTGTCAAAAGCTTTTTCTACATCGAGGAAAACAGCTCCAGTATGTTTTTTTAATTGAAATTTAAGCTAATGACTTCCGTTAGTGTATGCTTCCTCTTTGAGTTCAGAAAGTACTGAATATTCCGGGTAAGCAGTGGAGATATTCCGAATTACGAGCTTGATAGGTGGCAAGTTAATGCTTTTATAAATATAGTATTAGAAGGCTTGCTGCTGTTGATAAGTTATAATTTTACGGTAGTCTTTAAGATAAGACACGCGAACTGAATAAACATCTGGACCAATGTCATATACTATGGGTGGGCATTGAGGGGACTCTTTGAGGAGTTTATGGAGAATTGTGTAGGGGTGGTTAGCCTCTTCCACAATTACATTAATGAGGGGTATTTTTCCCGGACCTGGTGATATTTTTGTGTTGCCATTGGGTGGATCAATGACTCCTTTTAGGTTATGCTGCGCGGAGCTAATTGCTGACGTTCTGGACGTCCTGCTCCTTTCTCTGATTGAAGTGACCGCGGATTGGCAACTATTATCACTGTCCGAAGCGTCATGGGATGTTTTAGCGAGCTTTCGCTTGTTACTCCTTGAGGTTACTTCTGAGAAGTTGCTTTGAACATCTACCGTTTCCATCTTGGAGATGGCTACTTCGCTGCGGATGCTACCTCCTTTTGAGCAGGAGACTGATTTTGAGCTCTGTGACAGCCATGTCACAGAGCTCAAAGTATGCCAGTCAATCTATTTGATGCGTCTGATAGACCAGAATCTATCAATCTATCATGAGCATCTCATCAATTTTTCCAAATAGGGCGGAAAATGTGATGTCCTATACATATAGTTCCCCCACTCTGACACATATATATCGATATTTACGATATTGATATATCGGACAGAAAAATATCAATACGACCGACATATCGGACAAGATTACCGATATATTTTCTTGTCTTCTAATGACGTGGCTGTTACTCGTTTCCCGATTCACATGTGTATTTCTCAGGTAGATAATCCTCGTCTTCTAATGAAGCGGATGCTTCCATCTCCATATTTTGGACTCGGTACGGTGTTTGTTGCTGCCGTTATGAAGCTGTATCGTTTGCGGCGCGCTGCCCTTCTGAATTAGTATTATTTCTGCTGCCTGTTGTCGCCGCTTGTCGACTAATTAATTAATTAATACAATGGGGAGGGCAATCCTATGAGGTACCTGCGCCAATTACGGCAATACGTTACTTATAATAATACGTTAGATCCTATGTAAGGCGCCTTCCCTCTCCGCTTCTTCTTGCTCTTTGTCCTTCTTTTCTTGAGCTATCAGACGTCTCGTTCGTGCCTCTATCTCTTCTAATTTTTGGTTGATGATCGCCCACAGCTGTTCTGAGCTGGAGTTAATCGTATCGTTAAATTACGGCAATATTGGGAGGTGGTACGACCACCAGAATGCGACATGGACTACCTAATAGAAAGATCCCTCTCGGGACCGCCCAACGATTGGTGGCTCATCATAAGAGAGGAGGTCGCAGACATTAATACTTTTATGACACGATTCCAACAAAGGTACTGGAATGAAAGAATCCAGCACCAAGTACATAAGAAACTACAATTCGGGTACTTCTACGCAACAAGAGATAGATCCAGAGCCGAATATGTTGCGCACATTTTTGCTCAGGTGAGTGAGCTTACACCTCTTCTCGAGCAAAAAGAAATAATCACGAAACTCGCCCGTCACTATAGCGAAGAAATCAAATACGCAATAGTGGGAAAAGGGATAAGCAAGTGCGAGCAACTTATCGAGCTACTGGAAGAATTCGACAAGATTGGGGCCACGAATACTGGACATGTCGAACCAAGAGAGTGGCGACCAAGAAATAATACACTCCGAGAAAATAACTCTTTTAACAATTGACCCTGGAAGCCACCACAAGGTCAGGGACGGTACAAAAATAATAATAATGGATATCAACAGCAAAATCTTAACAATCCGATTAATCGACAAGCTCACGAGCACTAGGGATGCACTCACGCGAGGAAATACTGATGAACGTAAGCAAAAAAAATCCAAATGCTACACAGAAAATATACAAATTACTGGGATAATTACGAAGGCGCTGATAGACACGGGAGCCGAAATTACCTGCATCTCGAGAGAATTTCTCAACGCTAATCGAGAGCGGTTGAACCAATACCCGTGCCTACCACTAGCCGGTGTCATGGTAGCCGGACCCCTGGGGGGCAAGACGGTGGTTCTAACGCGACAAAATACACGGATGTGCAACTCCCTAATATCGTCATCCAATTAGCATTTCTGGTAGTGCCACGCCTGTAACGTACATGCATTATTGTAATCGACGTATTGGATGAACACAAGATGACCATCGCCCTCGATTCTAAGACTTTAACCTTCCCATACATAAAGGGCCAACCAGAAATCAGAATGTTACAAGATGAAGCTGGCCAAAAACAAAATGGAGAACATGACGTATACAACATCGAACCGCCGGCCAATGAAGAAACCGAAACCTATGAGCAAGAGAGAGAGAGGTGGAGCCGTCAACGCAGGAACTACCATTGGAAGTCACAAACGAGGAGATAAAACAGAAAATGGAGGAGAGCCACACGCTATCAGAACAAGAGCAAGAGAGACTCGGAAATATACTATGGAAACATCGCCATGTGTTCCGACAAGAACCAGGACATCTAAAAAATTATCAGCATGTATTACAAATAAAAGAAGAGAAGCTATTCGTTGGAAGGAGCTACCCAATTTGTATGGCACATAGAGCAAAGGTAGAGGAAGAAATCCAACGAATGTTACAATTTGGGGTGATACAACGATCAAATAGACCGTATATCAATCCGATAGTACCAGTAGTGAAAAAGGACGGGACAATTAAACATTGCCTGGACGCACGGCGATTGAATGACATGTTAATTGAAGACTGGGAATACCCGGAGCCGGCAGAAATACATTTCCAAAAATGTAAAGAAATGAATATCATGTCCAATCTTGACATGACCAGCAGCTTTTGGGACGTTACACTACACCCAGCCTCAAAAAAATATACAGCATTCCAATACCGAGATCGAAGCTGCGAATCTCGAGTGGTACCTTTCGGCTTGAAAACAAGCACCGCCGCATTAGTCAGAGGTCTCGATCACGCTTTGCAAGGACTCGTAAACCAGATTATATCAATCGTCGATGGTACATTAATAACGCTAGAGACGAATGAAATGCACCTGGAGCACATAAATGAGATTCTAGGGAGAATAAAACAAAATAATCTAACGCTAAACCTCACAAAATCTCATTTCATTAAAAAAGAGACGAAATTCCTAGGCTTTATTCTGACCACGAACGTTACACCGTATGAGGCCTTATGGGGGCGTAAGCTCAAGAGATGGAAAATAGACTATTTATCTTGGATACAAACCACATCATGAAGAAAATTGAGAACGTCACAACAGAAGAATAACGATATCCTATTTCACGTAAGATTGATTAATATTCTTATTCAATAGTTATCAGCGTGTACCATATCATAGGACTTCATGCCATTTTTATCTGCGTCCTTTATAAATCTTTTTTCTTTGTTGTTTCTCTTGTATACGACACAGTTGTAACCCTCGAGTTACAAGGGGTGGGCTGAAAGTAGGCAAAAATTGTATCTCCTGTGTGATCTTTCTGAAATGCAGCATCCCACAGGAGAAACTCTATAGCGCAAACTCCAGTCACTTTCTCTTCGACGACGCGTAACATCGAGAAGGGGGAGCTGGAGTGAGACTATAAAAACAGCAACCCAACCAGAAAATGGGATTCTAGATCCTGTAGCTGAAAAGCACAGGTCAGAGGAAAGAATCGGTAGGAGAAGCCCAGAGCTTAAAAACCTTTGGAACTTATCAGAAAATTCTATTCTTAAAAGAATAAAATTTCAAGTTGTTTGAATTTTATTCGGATAAGTTCTCACTTTAAGAGCCCAATGGATAGCATCCATTGAAGCTGTTGATAAAAAGAGGCGTATTTTCAAACAACCTTGTGCGTGTCAGATCTATATGATCTTAGATTTTTATTCTTTCTGAGTGATTCCAAGCTTAGAGTATTCGCGAATTTTTCAAGGGCAAAAAGTCCCTGCCGTAGCCGACGAAATTTAGAGATTTTATTTTCCAAGGCAGAAATCTCGAATATACAGTTTATTTTCGATTCATAGATCTTACCTCTGCGGTTCTCGAGAGACTACAGGACTAACAGCTGTAAATCTGCCTATAAGAATCAGAGTCTAAGATCTTTATGATTTGTCGATCACTCTCCAATTTGTGCGTAAGAGATTTAGAGACGTAAAACCCTCTATACCCTGTTACAGAACACATTTTGCTGAGCGAAGGCCAGACGATAATAAATATTCTAAGAAGTAATAAAAGTAGACCTGAGCGTCCTGTCGCGAAGTAACCAGAGCGCGCGGCTGTCAGACCGAGTGATGGATGGACAATTCCGCCCCAGCTATCTGTGTACCGTCCCCCACTACGCGGCTTCCCCTCACACCGCTGAGCTGCTGCCACTGAGCTTGGTCAGCGGGGGGCCTTTGTTCCTAATGAGGCCTAAAATATGGAACATAAAATTTTTTTAATTTCCCACTTATTAAATCACAAATATGATATTCGAAATCTACGAATTATAACGATTTCAACGATATGTAATTTGACTCATAAAGTTGACAATTAAAGAATTAGTATTTATTTTTATATTCAATTTTATGTACAACTTTATGGAAAATTTTTCGGTATTGAAACATCATAAATTTTGTTTGTTGCTCAGACAAACGCATTTCTCAAAATTGTCTCTCAATAATTTTGCACTTTGCAAAAGGATGAATAGTTTCAGTCTTACCATAATTTGGAAAAAAATGTGGGAAATTCCGAAAGCTAAAAAATCTGAAAGATGACTGCACTTTTCTGCCTAAAATCTGGTCCGAAAGAACTGCGGGTTCAACCCGGACTACGAATGCGTGTGAATCGCTCCATTCTCACTTCAACAATTCATTTTATCACGCACATCTTTCAATTTTCAAAACTATTGACACTCTTCTCGAAGTTCAAACGGGAACTTACTTCAAGTGCAATAGAATTGATTCACCTTTCCAGTACCAGAATGCGCGTCGTCCATATTTTCCGGGGAAATATTTCGTATCGTCAAATCGGGGATGCACGGTTCGTGCGTCTCCGATTTTGTTTTCTTTTTTGTTTTTAATCTTTACACTGACTAAGAAGAGTCTTTCTCGTCTCACTGAATGTTTCACCTTTTTCTTTCACTCCCACAACTTTCTCACAGTATAATGTCTATAAAATTCAAAATTCAATATTTCACTTTGCAACACGATTTGTTGCTTTAGCGCTCTGACAGTCACGAATCTTTCATAAAAAGAGAACACTGATTCACTCTCAAAAGTTTTGTTCATTGAATTCGTTTGTCACACTATAGAACTCGCGAAAGAATATTTTTGTCTCCGTTATAACGGCTATTTGTCCATTGCACTCACTAATAATTGTGTACAGATCGTACGAAATGTTTATATTTTCACAGGTTCGCGCATTACTTTCATTCTTTAGATTATCTCTCGCTCTTATTAATTCAATTGTTTGTTGTGTTCAGCCAACCATTTGTCTAACCTTGCCATACTTTTCTCTTCATTACTCATGTTACTTAACATTTTATCCAGCCCATTCATTCCAGACGGTACATTTTTCTGGCTGGTTGGGGGTGGCAGAAACACTCGCTTACAACTTTTGTCGCCTTTAAAGAATGCATTTATCAACTTCTGTTTATTTTCATCCATTATACCTTAATTTCTTGTATTACTTTCTGGGCGTTGTTAAAAAGTGTTTATTTAATAACCGGCTTAATTTTGAGCATAAATGTATAAAATAAAAAGGGGGTTTTCCGGAGAAAGAATCAGATTCTATTTGTATAATATGAATTTATTCAAATACACCTAAGCTACCGTATAATGGTACAAAAAGTATTTCTAGACCCTAATCTCAACAACGGTAACGAAAAATAGACGGTATTTTATATACGAAGTGAATTTTCTCAAATCATCAATCATTGATTTAATCTCTATTTGAAATACAATTATAATCGTGAAAAAATGATTCTATGATCTCTTACGAGGTTACTCCTAAATTCATAAACTACAATGTCGGGGGTCGTTGACCTTTCGCTACTGGTTATTTCAGGTAAATTACCTGCTAATATTAGAAAAGTGGTTCAATGGACCAAAGTATTTATCCCCTGACGAAATGGAGGTAGGCGCTTTGCACAACACGTGCCCAAAAAGATAATAACCTCATTTACCTTACAATGGTCAATTATGATTATTTTATTTCTATATTGCCTGTCGCTTAGGCACTAATCCTCAGGTGAACAAGGGCTACCTGGTTCGTAGGCTTACGCTCCGAGGGTCTCAGGCCTCTCGGTCTGACAGCCGCGCGCTATGGTTACTTCGCCTCAGCTGGAGGGCGAAAGTAAGAAGTGAGTGGCTACAAGCTGTGAAAAATGCTGGCGTCCACAGGACGCTCAGGTCTACTTTTATTATTTCTTAGAATATTTATTTTCGTCCAGCCTTCGTTCAGAAAAATGTGTTCTGTAATAGGGTATAGAGGGTTTTACGTCTCTAAATCTCTTATACACAAATTGGGGAGTGATCGACAGATCATAAAGATCTTAGCCTCTGATTCTTATAGACAGATTTACAGGTGTTAGTCCTGTAGTCTCCCTAAAATCGCAGAGGTAAGATCTGTGAATCAAAAATAAACTGTATATTCGAGGCTGCAGCCTTGGAAAATAAAATCTCTAAATTTCTCCATTTTCTGGTTGGGTTGCCGTTTTTATTGTCTCACTCCAGCTCTCCCTTCTCGATGTTACGCAACGTCGTCGAAGAGGGAGTGACTGGAGTTTGCGCTATAGAGT
>JAAAKG020141089.1:0-11947 GCA_010014905.2 Druon quercuslanigerum
TCTTCGTTATATTTGGTAATTTAAGAGGGAACAACTATATTGTAAAAACTTGTAAAAGTATACAATGAAGACAATAAATATTATTATTATAAAGGCAAGTATAATATAAAATTATAATTATTATCTTTGAAAAAAGGGATACAATTCTTTTGGATTTGTCAAAAATATTCATTTTCTAGTTAAAAATAAAGAATTTCACAATTAAATAATATAGAAATCTAAAAATCCAGAAATATTTGAAAAATCACAGTAGACCAGGTTTTCAAAAAAGCCTTTTTTTCGACAAGCCTGTAATTTAAAAAAACCTTTAAAATTTTAATGTTTGCTTGCAGAATTAGATGCAACTTCTAACTTCCTGCGTCTCACATTATCGAGAAACTACACATTGCTTGGAAACTTCAGAGAAATACCAGGAAACACAGAAGTAATTCGCCCAGTTCCCGGCTGGATGGTATATCCACCACGTGAAATCGCTAACATTGAGGTTTTTATAAATGATCATTCAGAACGTTACTATGAAACAACATTTGACGGCACAAATACTGAGGATGAAGCTCACGGTCAAATTCTTCGATCGAATACTCCACAGTACGCTAAAATAACATACACAATTCAAATTTGGGTAGCTCAAAACTTCGTTCTTTACCCACGACCACATTTGATAACCTCAAGCGATGGGACGATTCGTTTTCCTGCTCCCACCATAGACACGATTTACATAATGATGCTGAATGGTGACATCTATTCATCACCGATGACATACAGCAGCACTGTACCAAATTCTGGACCCGCTCTCGGCAGACCCATTGTCACTGGACCCCTTCGAAACGCACCCCTTGTTAATGGACACCGCTTAGGTGGAACAGCTCTTGGCCATCCCCCTATCGATGAAACCGTTTTAGGTCAGCACCTTTTACTATCTCCGTTTTTATCGCCCTATATTCTAGATTCTACTAATAAAAAATAAAAAATACCTGAATCTTGATTATTCTTTGCAATATTAGGTACAACTTATTTTCGACGTGCTCCTCTAGAGCACGTCCATGCACTGTTCTCGACCGGAATTATTCATCGAGGAGAAATTCAAGAAATGTCCAGTACAAGAATACCCTCATGGATGCAATATCGGCCAACGAGTTTTGGGGACCCGGAGGCTTTCATACGACATCAATCAACCAGACATTTTGAAGTGGCATTTGACATAACAATTCCTTCGGATCGAACGCCTGATCCTAATAGTCCCACTAATATGCCCATGTACGCTGATATTCGTTTCCGACATGAACATTTAACAGCTACGAATTTCACATTGTGCCAACCACTAAATTCTAGGCCTACACATTTTTTTAATTTAAATAATTTTCCAAAGAAAAATAGGATTTATATTTTGACGCCACCGGGCGATGTCTATTCAGCAAAGATGAAAGAAAGAACCCTTTGATTTATTCAACTACTTGATTATATTTTTGCATTATTATTAACTAGCATTTGCGTTTATTTTGTTTCTAAATCAATTATTTCATTATTTCCTTCAATGTGTATTGTTATTTTCCCTCTACTATATAGGCTAATAATCTGCAATAAAAGACTATGTATATTTGATCTTATTAATAAACTTATTATTCCACAAACAGAAAGTATTATTTATTCCGAAGATTTTTAAAAAAAGTATTGATTTTATATTATAAAGAGAAACGAGCATATGAGGTTTTTTCAAACTTTCCACGCTGTAATTATTGACAGTCAAATAAAAATTGACATCCTTTTAAATATTTATATCAAATTTTAATTTATTTTCATGTCTATCGTTCAAAAGGTTACCTGCAAATACAGCTGACCTAGATTTTCAGAAAAACGTTTCCTTTTTGTTTAAAGTAGGCTTATATCTTCGTTAGTGATAAAACAGTTATCTTAGAAGGTGAAGCAAATAAGGAAATTGTCTAAATATGAGAATGTGAACAACGCGGTGTAACTATTTGTCCTTAAAATACCGTAGTCATTGTTCATAAAAACCTGATTGAATTTTGAAAAACAATTAAAATTTTATTTAGAGTAAATGGATATGTAGTTTATAATTCAATTTTTAACCCAATAGGTAATTTTTAACACATAGTTCATTAGTTCAATACGAAAAGTAAATTACCTACCAGGTAATTTAACTAAAAAAAAAACAGTTTACTTATTAACCGAATAATTGTATTTTAGAGCTAAACCAGAAAAGCCAATTTTTTAAAATAAAATTGCATTTTAAATATAAAAGTTAATTTACTTTTTATTAAGTAGTCAAATTTGAAGAAAGGTTAATTTAAAAGATAAAATTTATTATTAAAAAATTTGTAAAAAGCAATTCAATGGATTTGTGGAATTCATGGAATACATGAAATTTATAGACTTCACTGAATTTAGGAAATTCACAAAATTAGACGGATTAACGGAATTCGTGAAATTTACGAAATTCAGAAAAAATTAATGAAATCCACACAATTCGCAGAATCTGTGAAAATGCAGGAATTCACGAAACTTAGGAAATTCGCGAAAGTCTTGAAAGTCACGAAATAAAAGAAATTTTTGGAAATTAATGAAATTCGCTGAATTAATTGAATTCACGAATTTGATCGAATTCCCGGAATTCATAGAACGCAAGAAATTTCCTGAAATCACGGAATTCAATTTACGAAATTCAAGGAATTTACCGAAGTTACGGAATTGACTAAATTTACGGTATTTACGGATATCATGTAATATGGTAATTTTATGGAATTTCGTAAATTCTTTGGAAACCGTGAATTCTATGAATTCCAAAAATTCCATTATTCCTCCAATTCTGCGAAATCCGTGAATTCTAGAAATCCAATTAATACTGTGAATTCTTAGAATTGCGTGCATTCGATGAATTTCGTGAATTCTTGGAAATCCTGAAGTTTTGTGACGTCCATGAATTTCGTGAATTCCGGGAAATCCGTGAACTCAATGAATTGCGTTAATTTCGTGAATTAAATAAATTCCATTAGTTCCGTGAATTTCATGAATTCCGCGAATTTGTTTGGTTCCATAAATGCATGTGATGTAACATACTAAATTCCGTGTCAAAAGCGTTAAACGATATGTATATTGTTTGGAGTTTGAAAATGCTCTAACTCTAAAAATTTTAATTTTATCGAAAAAAGTCATTGAACAAATTGTTCAAGTTCCCAAGCACTATCAATAAGCGTAAAAAGAATGTTTAGATGTTAAAAAATAGTCTAAAATATTTTAAAAATGAGCTCACTTTCTGAATTTTTATCCAAAACAGCTGGTGTACGAACTTCTTCTTTCTTTGCACGCCCTAAAAGAGTGTGCCAAAGTTGAATCTAACCTGATCAATCTTCCGAAAGTTATCGTGCTATTATATTTTTTTGGAGATTGTTATTAAATTTAACGAGTTGATGTTTTAGGATGTGAGACTTTATAGAATAATTTATAATTTTTGTTAAATTTTTAGCACTACTATCGATAGATTGTGTATCATTTAATAGCGAGTTTATTATTAGACTTCTATTTATTTGTTCTTTAAAGTTTTTCGAATCAGCATGTTTGTAGTTTAGAAAATGAGAAGATGTACTGTACTCTACATCTATTTGTTTGTCATTTATTGACATTAGAACAGGTTTATGGTCTGAATTAAGTTCGTTAAGTGCTTCTATAATATCCGGGTTATAATTTTTTTTAAAAATAGCTACCTCAACTATAGTAGGTCGTGCTTTTGTGTTATAGGGGTAAAGAGTGAAGTTATGAGGGTAAACTAGGTTGCAAGGATTTCTATCAATAAAGTCATGAATATTGTTTCCATTCTTATTATTGTTATAACAATTTCAGTTAATATGTTTGGAATATAAACCCTCTGCTGAAATTATTTTATTGCTGAGGTCTGAATTATTATTTTTTGGGGCATAGAGAGCTAGAACAAGAATATTATTCTCTAGTTTGATTCCATGTGCTTCTATAGATTCTAAATTCTTTACTGGAACTTCAATGCATAGAATGTTACTTTAAACGTACAAAAGTACTCCGCCAGAAGCTCTTTTACTTACTTCATCTTTCCTATAGAAAATATATCCGGGAATTCGCGTTTTTTATTTTTTTAGTAAACCTCGTTTCTCCAACAATTAACACCTCATACTGTTGCAGGAAAGAAGGTTCTTCGTGCATTCTATTTCTTAGCCCACCTGCATCCAGTGGGCGATTTTTAATAAGTTTGAATTTTTATCACTAGCCATCAAGTTCCACAGCTAGTTCGTTCAGGGCTTGTAGTCGTTTGTGAAGTCCTTGGTAGAAGAGGAAAGTTCCTTTGTATATCTCCGCTATATCCTTTTATGTTGCTGGTTATCCTTAGAGTCCGTTCTTGTCGTTTCATTTGTAGTTGTTTTACTTTATCCATATGCATTTAGTATGTTTCACATCGCGTGAAATTGTCTGGATGGACTCCTTTGCAGTTAACGCATTTTGGCTTATCCTTGTGTCTGATGTTTAGGCAGTCTGATGTAAGGTGTTCTTGGAGGTACTTCACACACCTAGGTTTGGCATAGCAGTGCTGTGTGTCATGGCCAAATTTCTGGTAGCGACGACATTGGGTGACCATTTTTGTATTTCCAAAGTGTTCCCATCTAATCTTCAAATAGCAAGCTGCCTCTATTTTAAAGGCATTTTGCGGTTTTTCATCCTTATGGAGTGTTATGAGGTAGAGTGGATTTTGCCATGTTGCTTCTTCAGATTTTTGCTTCATGCTCACGACATCTTCAATTTGTAGTCCTTGCTCTTCAAAGCTATGTTTCACGTTTTCTGTGCCAAAGTGTCCCAGTCCGTATATGACTAGTTTTTTATTTTTTTTCTCTTGTTGAATATGTGTGGAATGAGATTTCGTTTTTGACTAGAAGGTCTTTAATACTTTGATGGTCCTCTATGCACTTTAGGTAGATTGTAGTTTTGGTTGATTTTGTGTTCTTTTTAACACTTCTCTCTCCAGCGGTTACTTCCTGCATGGTGTCTATAAGTATTGCAAAATCCTCTATTGTATGGTGCAGGATGATGGGTGGAATTTTTTCTTTCTTCGCAGAGTTGCTGGTTTGGTCTATATGTTTCTGAGCGGAGTCACTTTCTATTTTGTTGTGTTCATCTTCCATAGGTCTCTTCCTTTTGCTCTGATTGTCAGTGATTTGATTTGCTGCTTCCTCCTGCACCATCTGGGATAGGTCAGTAATATCTGCTTCTTCCAAAGTTTAAAGTTCCTAAAATCAATTTGAGAGTTCCGGACGTTTTTGTCAGCCCAGTCTATGACTTCTGATTTTTAGGCGCTCCGAGGCGCTAAATTTTAGCTTGAAATCATATAAAAGCATCCAGTTAGAGTGGGGGGAGCGTCGATCGTGAAACAGCGCATGCTCTCTTTTGCTGCACGTTTCTGTGGGACCTAGGTGGGGATTGCTAGACGCGTTACGCGGTGACCGCCTCTGAGCCGAGATCGAGGACATTAATTAGTACGTAGCTTCAATCCGAAGTAGTCAGGTTTATTACTAAATAAACAAACCTGCAATAATTAATTTATTAAATCATTGCTTCGTATTAAGAAATATTATATTTTCTTCAGATAAGACCAAACTAAGAGGCACGAAATTATCAGAATGACTTTATTTTCTGAAAGCCAATGACTCTATTTTTAACAAAGATTGTATTTTAAAGATAAAAGTTAATTTACTTTTTATTATTTAGTTCAATTTTTGAAAAAGGGTAATATGGAATATAAAAATAAATAATTTGAATTTTCAACACAAACCAACCAAATTCTAGTTTCAAAACACCCTAGCACGTCAGCGTTCTGAAATAAACTTAAAAAACCTTATACATACTTTTTTCGGATATCTTTTTCCGGGTCAGAAAGTCAGGTGACGTTTGCTATATGTTTTTAGGCTGACTGAATCCAAATACGAGGTTCTTGTTAAAAACAAAAATTTCATACAAAAATAAAAAAAGGAAAGAAAAATAATCATTTTTCTTTCCTCTTTTTTATTTTTGTATAAACTTTTTGTTTTTAACAAGGATTTTTTCAGATTAAAATTGGAGAATTTTTTGTTTCATTCTTGTGATCCAAATTTGATCGTTAGATTCTTGTTTTTCTACAGGAGTTTTCATCAAATTGATGATTAGACGTTAAATGGGATTTTTAATTTGGATTTTAATCTAATTTTAATTTCTCAAATTTTGATTTAGCTGACTTGGATTGAAGGTCAATAATCTCATTTAAAATTTTCTATTTTCAAGTTTGGTTACTATTACTTTGCCTTTTGACCTTGACAACATTCGTGGGTGTCAGAGAGTAATAATCATGGATGCGTTACTGTTCCTGTCGAATTGAATTTTTATTCTACTTTTTGCCTTGATAAGGGTGTTGTGTGAGTGCCGAAACCTTGGTAATATAATTTTATTTCTGTAATTATTGACACTCTAAGAAAAATTGACAACTTCTCGAGTATGATTTTCGCATAATTTGTTTTCATCCCTTCGTCCCTTCCGCTACGTGTTTTCTTATTTAAGTAGCCTGATCTCTCGTATTTTTAGGACAGATTTGCAACCGATTGCTGTAGGTATGTCCTCTGTGTATCATTCCAAGGATCCATGATCCTACCACAAAGAGCCCTTGCTCGTATTTTTGACGGCCCATCTTGCACTCATGTATTTTGACTACTTCACCGACCCTTCTGATGCGACCTTCCTCTTCATACTTACTGTCGAAAGCAACCATGCAGATCCCTCTACATAAAGATAAGGGGTTTGTAACAGTTTCCGACGAAATCGACTTACCGTTTACGATGCTGCTTTCGCGGATCGATTGTTCAAAATTGAGTCCTACAGCGAAACCGCATGAAATGAACAGACATACTGCTGCGAAAATGTGGCACCTCTCAATCCACATATTTCCGCAACGTTATTAGTATGACGGTACTTGCCTGCTTTATGAAACAAGAACTGGCCGAAATTCGATTCAGATTCAAAAGAGCAAAATGGTTTAGCGGGAATGAGCTCGATTTGTCGCAACCACTAAAAGGTTTTTTCTTTTTTTTGGAGAATCATACTTAAGAATGAAAATATCATATGTTTTATCTATCTTGATCAAGACTCGAGAGAAGAAAACCGCGAAAATAATAAATAAACGCAAAAAAAACAAGGGGTGGTGGGGATGAGGGGGCCCAAACCATCGCCAACTCTTGTGAGATCCAATGAACGGGAGTGAGCGCCTGGAGCGGCGACACCGCGCCAGCCAAGCACTCGAGAATAGCCATCTCCCCGAAGAATGATAGGACTAGAAGAAGTTTTTGTGCGTTACCCGTTTGGGCATTGTTACACAATCTCAGAGAAATTTTACATGACTTGAATTAAGTGTGACGTTTATTATGTGTGGGGAAAAGCCCGAATACGGGATAAAATCACGAAATCTAATAATTTATTGTACGAAATAGAAGTAAAGAAGAAGAGTAAGAAAAGGGTAGAGGGGTCGAAGAATGAATGTCGTTGTCAGACGTAGTTCATGAGAAAGCCTTTTGGCATCGCGTGCTTGCGAAGCGGATCAAAATCATATTTCCTGAAAGAGGGAATATGATTAAAAGGTGATAATGATGCTGATTCATAGAATTTAGTACCGGTTTCTTTGATATATTCTGAAATATATGGTAATTGAAATTCTATGTGAAGGATAGAGTTCTTGTTATATCTAGGTGATTTTGTGATGCGTCTAATAAATTTATTTTGTGTAATCCGAATATGATTGATGTTACTTTTTGGCCCACAACCCCAAATTGTACAGGCGTAGTTTATAATTGGTCGGATGAACATTTTGTAAACTAGGATTTCATCTTTAGGTTTTAGGCTCGAGTGTCTAATGATAATACGGCTTAAACGTGAGATAACCCCCAAAGCTTTCCCTTTAGTTTCATGGATATGCTGCATCTAAATAAGACGTTTATGAAGTTTACCGCCTGGGTATTTTACGGAATTTGTCCATTCTATTGGTTCATTAAACATTTTTTGTGGATCTATTTTGACAGGCTTTCTGACTGAGAAAAGAATTGATTCTGACTTTGCTACATTAATTTTTCTTCTCCAAAGCATAGGCCATGCCTCAATGATTTCAAGAGCTTTGTTAAGTTTTGTCTACATATAATCCAATTGTAACCTTAGGGACCTCAGGAATGTCGTTCACGTAGATAATTAAGAATACCGGACCTAAAAAACTGCCTCTAGGCACACCCGTTTGGATGGGTTTCTCTTTTAAAAGTGTTTGGCCAATTCTTACTGAGAATTTTCTGTTAGAAAGATAAGAGTCTATGAAGAGGATGAGTCTTCTTGGGAAGTTGTAATTTGTTATTTTTCTGAGCAGTCCTACATGCCAGACACTATGAAAAGCTTTTTTTACGTCGAGGAAAACAGCTCCAGTATGCTTTCTTTGATTGAAATTTTAGATAATGGTTTCAGTGAGTTTAAGCATCATGTGCTGGGTAGAGTGACCTTTTCTAAAATTGTATTGTTGTGATTTAAGGATGCTGTTTTCCTCGAGGGGGTAGTTTACGCGAGTGAGTATTATTTTTGCAAAGATTTAGCTCATAGTATTTAATAGACTTATTGGCCTGTAGCTGGTTGGATAGTATGCATTCTTTCCTTTTTTCTGAAAAACTAGAATCTGAGCCAGTTTCCAAGTTTCAGGAAAGTAGCCTAGTTGAATACAGGCAATAAAGATAAGTGCAAGGAGAGTTAGGCACGAGATAGGAAGCTTTTTGAGGACTAAATCTGAAATTGAATCAGAGCCGGGTGCTTTCCTATTTATAGTATTTTTAATGTGTTATTTTAATTCCTTATGGGTTATTTTCTTAAATTTATCCGTGTTTAGAATTTTGAGAAAGTCGGAAACAATTTTTTCACATTCAGTGAGGTGTTCCGGGTCGGAAGGCTTGTCGTGTGGAGCGAAGATACTTTCATAATTTGCAGCTAAAAGACTTGATTTGTAGGTGGGAGAAATGCAAATGTTTTTTCCGGTTTTTAAAGAGGAGGAATATTTGTTTGCGGCTTCGTTAGTGCTTTAGTCATATGATAAATGGAGTTATCTTTAATTTAAAGTTTACCGACTTCTGTATTCCAATTTTTACATTTGTGCTCCTGAACTGTAACAGCTATTGTTTTAGGCAGGTGATTGATTATGCTTTTGAGAATGGAGCTTTTAGTTTTTCGGTGGGTTTGGCAGAGTTTATTACAGTTATTGATAAGGTCTTTGATCTCAGGGCTGAGAGGTGGATCGTAATTATTCACGGTGTGAAGAGGGACCGAAGCGTGAATTGCAGTTTTTATACCAAAAGTTAAATTAGTTATGGCTTCATCGACGTGAGTAGAGTTTGTTAGCGTGGGTTCAAAGTTAACTTGAGTTTCTAGAGTGGAATTGAATTTTTTCCAGTTTGCTTTTGCGAAATTATTTTTAGTGATTGCAAAGTCAATAAGATCAGTTTTATGTTTGTTGTTGTAAGGAAAAAATGTATAAGAGTCTGGTGCAGAAAAAGATAGATGTTTGTCGTTTATGAATTTAAATAATTGCCATTACCGTGGGGGCTAGTTTTAATATTTTTCTGTAGTTATTTTTTGTAAATTCGCGAGAGGGAGTCTGGTAGAGCAAAACGATGGTATATTGTTTTCTGTGAATTTTTATTTGTATTGCCGTAGCTTCAAAGACTTTAAGTTCAGGAAGTATTAGTTCGTGGTGGTCAATATTTTTTTGGATTAGGATCGCGGTACTTCTATTAGTGTTATTCCGGTATAATTTGTAGCCACGGACTAGATTGATGTTTACGGATTCGCAAAGTGAAGTTTTACTGAACAAGCAAATGGTTGTTTTATTCGTATGGAGGTATGTGGCTAATACGTGTGTTTTTTTTAAGATACCCTGAGCATTCCAAAAAATGATTTTTAGAGTATTGTTATTTAGAAATGGCTATTTTGATAGCAATGGATAGTATATTACTTATAATTTTGGCGGTTGAGTTTATAGCTTCGGTGATGTTAATTTTCCCTCCCATGATATCAGTGGTTAAGCTTGTAGCTCTCTCTAGTAGATTTACAAGATTTACTTTGGTATCCCGTGAGTGAGTATTTTTAATGGGGACAGTAGTTGGCGTAATATTATTTAGTTAGCCTGAAATTTTCTTGGCGACAGGTGCGTTAGCGCCTGTGTTAGTAATTTTTAGAGTTTTTAGTGGTTGTATGGTTTGAGGTTTAATCGGAAGTGCTTCGAAAGTAGAGGCGGCTACAGTGCTGTAAAGCGTTAATTTTTTCTGTGGCTGAGTAATGACTTGTGTGTTGTATTCACTATTATATTTATCTCTTTAGGCGGTCTGAACAGATGATTTACTAGGAACCGTATATTTACGCGTATTATTAGTTTTTGATTTATTAATTATGGGTTTTCGGGAAGCTTTTTCATAAGCAGAATAACCTCTGTAATTCGGGGGATGGTCTTCAGCACAGTTGGCGCAAGTTTCCGGCGATTCGGGATCTTTCTGCAAGTAGAGCTCTGATGCGTGCCAACGCACTTCACACAGCGTGGCGTGGAGTGGCGTGACACACATCAAAGACATGGTGGAACCTTTGGCACTTAAAGCACTGAGAGGTTTCCTTAGGTTTTACGTAGGACTCGACTTCGATTCTTATAAAAGCAATAGATTTCAGATTAAGGAGCTCTTTTGCTTGAGGAGTATTCCGCAGCGTTACCAGAAGCATTGGTGAGGCTTTTTTAGTGTGCCGGCTCCTCATTCTGGCAACCGACGTGATTGTGTACCCCTTCTGCGTATTTTTCCCGACAATTTGGATTTGTTAGGGCAACTGCTTTAACCGTTAGTGACAGCTTTTGAATCTGACTGATCAATACTAATGATTGACGTTCTCGACGTCCTTTTACTTCCTCTGATTGACGTGGCTGAGGATCGGTCACGGCTGTCACCATCCGAAGCGTTATCGGACGATTTAGCGAGCTTTTTCTTTTTACTTTTGGACGTGAAGATGAAGAAGTTGTCTTCTGTATCCATCTTTTTTAGCGCTGTTTCATCGGCACTGCTACTCCCTGCTAGGCAGGAAGCTAATATTTAGCTCTATGGCATTGGAGTCACAGAGCGCAACATTTTTTTAACCAATCGACCTGATGCGTCTGATAGACGCATCAGGTCGATTTATTCATGTCACTTATTGCATTAAAAGCTGTTACATTTCATCAGATACATCAATCTTAATGAAATTTACCTGTTTTATGCAAAATATTTTGCGAAATTTTGTTTTTTGTCTGAGCTAAAAGATAAAAGCGTCGATTTTTAAGGGTTTTTTCCATTAAATTTGATATATCACTAACTTTAACGACAAATGTCACTCGCAGATAAAAACTTTTCTGATAAAAAATGTTTAGCTTGATACGCTATACAACTTTTTGGAAGTATTAGGTGATATTGTGCGTATTGGCTGATATGAATGCAAAAGGCCATGAATTTAATGGGTTTTTTATACAAAAATCGATTTTCACTTATTTTTGCGAAAACTGTCACTCTAACAAAGAAATGTATGTTAAAAAAAAAAGTAATTTGAGCAGTTCGATAACTTGTGTTCCATATATTTTGCAATATTCTGCATATTGAGTTATATAATCGCAAAGTATCATGATTCTTATGGTTTTTTCATGGTTTTAACATGCAAATTGCCTTGCAAGTTAATTTTAACTGTCATATTCGTGATCAGCGCGAGTGTACAAAGAATGTACAAAGTTTTAAGAAAATCGGAGAATTCAGCTATTCGTAACTTTATCTATGTTTTTTTTTTAAAGAGCCTCGGTGGCTCAGTGGTTAGACGCTCGGACTTCACCTCAGAGGTCCGGGATTCGATCCCTGAGCCGGTACCT